>CAUYRH010030238.1:0-20379 GCA_963574655.1 Perodicticus potto | reverse complement strand
TCACAGCAACCTCCAACTCCTGGGCTTAGGTGATTCTCTTCCCTCAGCCTCCCGAGCAGCTGGGACTACAGGCGCCCGCCACAACACTGATTTTCTTCCCTCATTTTTTTTCCATACAAACAAAAATGCCCTAAGTTGTAAGATTACCTCAGGGTTTAGAAAGAACATTTATGTTTTGAAGTAGTCCATAAAAAAGAAAAAAGAACATTGAAAAGACCTCCTAAAAGGGAGGCGATTGTGGCTCAAAGGAGTAGGGTGCTGGCCTCATATGCCAGAGTGGCGGGTTCAAACCTAGCCCTGGCCAAAAACGGCAAAAAAAAAAAAAAAAAAAAAAAAGAAAAGACCTCCTAAAAATATTTATTGATTTGTTCATTAATTTGCTAGGCTTCTATTGAGCACCTGTCATAGGCTAGGCATAGTATAGTGCTAGGCATCAGAAATAAAATAGTGGATAAGAGCTCACAGTCTGGTTAAATGAGGGATTCTCTGGAGAGAGCCCTCAGGGGAAATAGCGTTGTAGCAAAAGCAAACTCCTATGGTAAAAAGAGAAGGGACTGGGGAGACTATGCTATATGGGGGGGAACGTGCCCCCCAAAGGAGGTTTGGGGCCTCTTAGCTCTGGCCGATCATGGAACATGGGCCCAAATTGCCAGCTCTTTTGGTATTTTTATTTTTTTTGTTGCAGTTTGGCCGGGGCTGGGTTTGAACCTGCCACCCTCGGTATTTCGGGCCGGTACCCTACTCCCTGAGCCACAGGTGCTGCCCAGATCTTTTGGTTTTTAAAGAAAAGCCAGACACCCAGGTTTTTAAAAATACTGTGTGAGCACAAAACATATTTGTAGTTTACTTCCGGTCAGTGGGCTGCCAGTCTGCAGTTTCTCAGTGACCTCTGGTTTCCTTTAAGTGAGTTTTGGGAGCTGTTGGAGATGCTCTCTAGGGAGAGGCAGAATGCCTTGCAGGGGTAGTAGACTGTCCTGTGCATTTGGAAGATGGACAGAAGGATAGGGATGGGAGACAGAATGTGGAGAAGGATTTAATTATTCCTCAAGCTGTGTATCTTTTCCCATATGTCATGACCTTACCTGTGAGTGAGATTGTTCTGTCATGTAAAGTACAGCTCAAAGAGCATCAAGAGACGTCAGAAGACATGTGATCCTTTCCTACTTTTGTGTAGAGCCACACCTAAACCTGTACCTTTGCCTCCTAGCCACCTCCTGAAATTAGCACTCGTAGCTCTTGATATATTGCAGGAGTGGTTATAGCAAGTGGCAGGCAGAGTCAAAGGCAGCCGTGGCATCAGGTCAGTCAGGGCTGCCTACTGGGCACATTTGTTTCCAATGAAAACAAGTTAACGTGTGTGAGAATGAAGACTGGAGCGGTGAGCTTCCCACCCTAACCTCTCCTGTCATGGGCTCTGTCCTTCCTCTGTGCTACTGCCAGGATTGGCCCAGAGCCAAGGAATGAGTTCTGGACTGGAAAGGCGGGGAGGGGGGAATAGTAGCTTAAAAAGTTATAGACCAGGCACCATGGTTCACACCTATAATCCCAGCACTTTGGGAAGCTGAGGTAGGAGATTTACTTGAGGACAGAAGTTTAAGAAGACTCTAAGCAACACAGCAAGACCTGGTCTCTACAAAAAATTTAAAAATTAACTGGGGGTGGCGCCTGTGGCTCAGCGAGTAGGCGCCGGTCCTGTATACCAAGGGTGGCAGGTTCAAACCCGGCCATTGCCAAACTGCATCAAAAAATAGCTGGGCGTTGTGGCAGGTGCCTGTAGTCCCAGCTACCCGGGAGGCTGAGGCAAGAGAATCACCTAAGCCCAGGAGTTGGAGGTTGCTGTGAGCTGTGACTCCACGGCACTTTACCAAGGGTGATAAAGTGAGACTCTGTCTCTACAAAAAAATAAAATAAAAAATAAAAATTAGCTTGGCCTGATGACATAGACCTTTTGTCCCAGCAACTCACAGGAGGATCACTTGAGCCCCCCAAGTGTTTGAGGTTGTAGTGTTCTATGATTACATCATTGCACTCCAGCCTTTGTGACAGAGCCAGAACTTGTCTCAAAAAAGAAAAAAACAAATTTACAATCTTGGCCAGACACGGTGGCTAACGCCTGTAATCCCAGCCCTTGGGAGGCCGAGGCTGGTGGATTGCCTAAGCCAGAGCAAGACCTTTCTCTAAAAATAGCCGGGCATCCTGTAATCCCAGCACTCTGGGAGGCTGAGGCAGGCAGATCGACTGTTCTTACAAGTTCAAGACCATCCTGAGTTAGAGCAAGACCCCGTCTCTAAAAAATAGTTGGGGCAGGTGCCTATAGTCACAACCACTTGGGAGGCTGAGCTGATCTCAAACTCAAATAGAAAACTAACCAGGTGTTATGATCGGTGTCTATAGTTCCAGCTACTTGGGAGACTGAGGCAAGAGGATCTCTTGAATCCCAAGAGTTTGAGGTTGCTGTGAGCTATGATGCCATAGCACTCTACTCAGGGCAACAGAGTGAGACTTTGTCTCAAAAAAACAAAACAAAAAATCCTTTAAAACTATTTTTTTTTTTTTTTGAGACAGAGCCTCAAGCTGTCACCCTGGATAGAGTGTCATGGCTTCACAGCTCACAGCAACCTCCAATTCCTGGGCTCAAGAGAGTCTCCTGCCTCCGCCTCCCAAGTAGCTGGGACTACAGGCGCCCGCCACAACGCCTGGCCATTTTTTGGTTGCAGCCGTCATTGTTGCTTGATGGGCCCGGGCTGGATTCGAACCTGCTAGTTCAGGTGTACGTGGCTGGCGCCTTAGCCCGTTGAAGAACTATTTTTATTTTATAAGTATTTAGTTCTAAATCCTTTTATCTCTTTTCTTTTAGAGCAATTTTCTCTGTGTTGGACCTGATGAAAGTGGACATGGCAAACTTTGCAGTCAGTAGCATTAGGCCACATCTCATGCAGCAGTCAGTTGAATATGAAAGGAAGAAGTTCCAAGAGCTTCTGGAGAAGCAGCCAAGTATGTTTAATATTTTGTGATTTTTTTTTTATTGTCTGTGTTTTTTATTTTAGTTGCTGTAGCTGATTGCGTGATGATGTTATTTTTCGACTAAAACTGAAATGTAATGGAATAGTCTAATTTGAAGAAGGAAAAGCACAAACAACTTCATCTTGAGTTGTTAATCATTGAAAAGAAAACTTAATTGCTGGGTGTGGTTGTGCACACCTGTAGTCCCAGCTACTATGGAGGCTGAGGTGAGAAAATTGCCTGAGCCCAGGAGTTCATAACCAGCCTGAGCAACTAGCAAGACTCATCTCTCAGAAAAACAAAAGTAAACTAGCTGAGTGTTGTGGTGGGCACCTTTAGTCCCAGCTACTTGGGAGGCTGAGGCAAGAGAATCGCTTAAGCCCAAGATTTGAGGTTGTTGTGAGCTGTGATGCCACAGCACTCTACTGAAGGTGACATAGTGAGACTGTGAGACTCTGTCTCAAAAAAAAAAAAACAAACAAAACTTGGTTTTGAGGGGGCCTCCTTTGGCAAAGCCACAACACCTCCTAGGACCTGGCAGACGTGGTTTTTGTTCAGATTGTGTGCATAAGATCCTCCTATTCTCTCTCTGTATCACTGAGAATGCCTGCTGCATTACTCAGCTTAGAATATAGGGGGAGCATGATGGCAGCTGAAAGCCATCTGAGGGCTGTCGCTGACAGTGTTCTAAATACAGTGAATTTCATACCAAACACTTCTCCCTGGCCAAAAGTCAACCAGGTTGATAGGTAGTTAAGATCTAGACAAAAGGGCAGTGCTTGTGGCCCAGTGGGTAGGGCGCCGGCTCCATATACTGAGGGTGGCGAGTTCAAACCTGGCCCTGGCCAAACAGAAACAAAAAAATAGCCGGGTGTTGTGGCGGGTGCCTGTGGTCCCAGCTACTCAGGAGGCTGAGGCAAGAGAATCACCTAAGCCCAGGAGTTGGAGGTTGCTGTGAGCTGTGTGACTCCACGGCACTCTATGGAGGATGATAAAGTGAGACTCTGTCTGAAAAAAAAAAAATCTAGACAAAGTTGGCTCTGCGCCTGTAGCTCAAGTGGCTAAGGTGCTAGCCACATACACCTGAGCTGGCGGGTTCATATCCAGCCTGGGCCCGCCAAACAACAATGACAGCTGCAACCAAAAAATAGCCAGGCGTTGTGGCAGGTGCCTGTAGTCCCTGCTACTTGGGAGGTGGAGGCAGGAGAATCTCTTGAGCCCAGGAGTCGGAGGTTGCTGTGAGCTGTGATGTCATGGTACTCTGCCCAGGGTGACAGCTTGAGGCTCTGTCTCAAAGAAAAAAGAAAAAAAAGATCTAAACAAAACGCCTCATCAGGGTGGCGCCTGTGGCTAAGTGAGCAGGAGAATCGCTTGAGCTCAGGAGTTGGAGGTTGCTGTGAGCTGTGATGTAATGGTATTCTGCCCAGGGCGACAGCTTGAGGCTCTGTCTCAAAGAAAAAAGAAAAAAAAGATCTAAACAAAGAAAACGCCTCATCAGGGCGGCGCCTGTGGCTAAGTGAGGCTAAACCCCTCAGCAGGGTGCCGGCCCCATATACCAAGGGTGGTGGGTTAAAACCCAGCCCAGCCAAACTGCAACAAAATAATAGCCGGGCGTTGTGGCAGGCGCCTGTAGTCCCAGCTACTTGGGAGGCTGAGGCAAGAGAATCGCCTAAGCCCAGGAGTTGGAGGTTGCTGTGAGCCGTGATGCCATGGCACTCTACCAAGGGCGAGAAAGTGAGACTCTGTCGCTTCCTAAAAAGAAAAAGAAAACGCCTCATCAGCAGAGGATACTTTACACAGAGAAACTCTGGTCCATGTTTCATTCCATCTGCCTCTAGGCAAGAATTTTTGTCATCCCATAGAGCTAGAACTTCGTTATCAGAACTTAAGGCCACATCTCATGCAATGTCAGAATGGGAGGAAGAAGCGAATAAAAGCAAGCTTGTTGAACACCTACTGGGTAGCAAGGCCTGGGTAGATATTGTATGTTCATTGTCTTGTTAAATCCTCGCAAGAACCTATTAGGCAGGTATTGTAAATTTCTTTATATTAGGAATCTGATATTCAGACAGACTGTGACTTGCCTGAGATCACTCATCTAGTCATTGGCAATACTGTGATTTCAACGGGGTTCTATTTGATTCCAAAGTTCATTCTCTATGCCCTACTACACTGCCAGGACAGTTTTCCCCTAAAGTAATTGTGAGAAGCATCCTTCTGCAATGTCATGGTAATTTCACAACTTTACCTTTCACAGATTCCCTGGACTTTGTCACCCAGTGGCTAGAAGAAGCCTCAGATGACCTTATAAATCAGAAGCGCAAACATGCCCTTCCAGCTGGGGGAGGGGCTGCTGGCTCTGGAGACGCTCCCAGGCCGAGTCCTGTGGCTGTCCAAAATTATGCGTACCTGAAGCTTCTGAAGTGGGACCACGGCCAGAGGCCTTTCCCAGAAGTAGGTGCCCCTAAGCAGTCTAACTGCTCACATTTTTTTGTATGCTGAACTTTTAAAAACGAATAACTTTATTCTGATATAAGTCACATACCAGAAAATTCCCCATTTTAAAGTGTACAGCTCTATGGTTATTATATTCACAGAGTTCTTCATCTATTACCACTATTTAATTTAGAACATTTTCATCACACCTAAAATACCCCCCTACCCATGGGCAGTTGCTACCCCCACCCCACCCTAGTGACTAATCCACCTTCTGTCTCTGTGGATTTGCCTGTTCTGAACATTTTATATAAATGAAATCATGCAGCACTGGCCTTTTGTGTCTGACTTCCTCTACTAAGCACAATGTTCATCCATGTTAGAGCATGTATCAGTACTTTGTTCCTTTTTTTCTACTGTGTGTTTTTTTTTTGTAGAAACAGAGTTTTATTTTGTCGCCCTCGGTAGAGTGCTGTGGCGTCACACAGCTCACAGCAACCTCCAACTCCTGGGCTTAGGCGATTCTCTTGCCTCAGCTTCCTGAGTAGCTGGGACCACAGGTGCCTACCACAATGCCCAGCTATTTTTCTGTTTTTGCAGTTCGTCTAAGACTGGGTTTGAACCTGCCACCTTCGGTATATGGGGCCGGCTCCCTACTCGATGAGCGACAGGTGCCACCCTCCACTGTGTTTTTTTATTGTGGTAAAATATATTTAACATAAAAATTACCATTTTAGCTATTTCTAAGCTCAACGACACTAGTATATTCACATTGTTGTGGACCCATCACCATTGTCCATCCCCAGAGCATTTCCATCTTCCCAAACTATGAAACTTTCCTCTGGTCAAACACTAATTGCACATCCCTTTGCTCCACTGGCTGTGGCAACCACCATTCTACTTTGAATCATTAGGAATTTGACTAATCTAGGTACTTCATATAAGTGGAATTATGCAATATTTGCCCTTTTGTGTCTGGCTTATTTTATTTAGCATAAAGTCTTCAAGGTTCATTTATGTTGGGTGGCGCCTGTGGCTCAGTGAGTAGGGCGCCCGCCCCATATACCGAGTGTGGCAGGTTTGAACCTGGCCCTAGCCAAACTGCAACAAAAAAAGTTGTCAGACAAGGACGGCGCCTGTGGCTCAAAGGAGTAGGGCGCCGGCCCCACATGCTGGCGGTGATGAGTTCAAAAAACCCAGCCACAGCCAAAAAAAAAAAACTGCAAAAAAAAAAAAAAAATAGCCAGACATTGTGGTGGGCGCCTATAGTCCTAGATACTCAGAAGGCTGAGGCAAGAGTATCGAAGCCCAAGAGCTGAAGATTGCTGTGAGCTATGACTCCACCGCACTCTACTGAGGGCAACAAAGTAAGACTGTCCCTTAACAAAAAAAAAAAAAAAAAAAGTTCTTTATGTTGTAGTTTGTATTCTTTCCATTTTAAGTCTGAACAATGGATTCCATTGTATGGATATACCATATTTATACTATGTTTTGTTTATTCATTTATCAGTTGTAGAACATTTGAGTTGTTTCCACTTTTTGACTATTGTGAATTATGCTCCTGTGAACATTCATGTACAAGTTTTTGCATGGATATGTTTTTTCCTTTTTTTCTTTGAGACAGGGTCTTACTATGTCGCCCTCTGTAGAGTGCAGTGGTGTCACAGCTCACAGCAACCTCAAACTCTTGGGCTTAAGTGATTCTCTTGCCTCTAGCTTCCCAAGTAGCTGGGACTACAGGCGCTCCCCCACAACGTCCAGCTATGTATTTTGTTGTTGTAGTTGTCATTGTTTTAGCATGCCTAGGCCGGGTTCAAACCCAATAAGCACTGAGCTGTGGGCGCCAAGCCTGGACATGTTTTCAATTCTCTTGGTTATATACCTAGAATTAGAATTTCTGGGTTATGTGGTAACTCTAAGTTTAACATTTTGAGGAACTGCCAAACAATTTTCCAAAGCAGTTGCATCATTTTATAATCCTACCAGCAATGTATAAGGTTTCCAATTTGTGCTGCTGAACTTCTATCCTATTTTTACTAGTCTTGATCAAAACCATAATAGTGGTGTTGTTTGCAGCTTTATGTAAAGAAACTTCTTCCCCTTCCATGGTGAGCAATATTTCTTCTTTTTATGTTTTCACAATAAATACTTACAACTGCAGTATTTCTTAAGGGGATGACTAAGAAGGGACTCCCCCATTTTGTCTGCAAATAAATGATTTGGTGTGTGTAGGCTCTTCTCTCTCTCTTTTTTTTTTTTTTGTAGAGACAGAGTTTCACTTTATCACCCTCAGAGTGCTGTGGTGTCACACAGCTCACAGCAACCTCCAACTCCTGGGCTTAGGTAATTCTCTTGCCTCAGTCTTCTCTCTTTTTTGAGGTTGTAGTGGCTTCTAATTTCTAGCCCTAGATCCTGCTACTTCTCTTAATATCTCTTATAACTTCCTTAATTGTCCTTTCTAGAAGTTATAAGGTTAAGGTTTTACCTTTTGCCTCTGAGTTCTCTGTTTTATGTTAGAGGAGGATCTATAGAGGATGTTGAATTGAGGGGTCAGTGTTCCTTGCTGAATAGTTAGTTACATGTTCTTTTCTGGAGGGAAATTCTCAGCCTAACATGTCTCTTAAAAAAATAGCTATGGGGGGCGGTACCTGTGGTGAGTTCGAACCCAGCCTCTGCCAACTGCAACCAAAAAAATAGATGGACGTTGTGGTGGGCACCTATAGTTCCAGCTACTTGGGAGGCTGAGGCAACATAATCGACTAAGCCCAAGAGGTGGAGGTTGCTGTGAGCTGTGACACCACGACACTCTACCAAGGGTGACAAAGTGAGACTCTGTCTCTAAAAAAAAAAAAATAGCTATTGGGACAATGATAGTTTTTTTTTTGTTTGTTTGTTTATTTTGAGACAGAGTCTCAAGCTGTTGCCCTTGACAGGTAACATCCCAAAGCTGCCTGGTAGAGTGCTGTGGTGTCACAGCTCCCAGCAACCTCAAACTCTTGGCCTTAAGATATTCTCTTGCTTCAGCCTCCCAAGTAGCTGGGACTACAGGCACCTGCCACAACGCCCAGCTATTTTTTTTTCTGTTGTTGCAGTTGTCATTGTTCTTGTAGCTGGCCTGGGCCAGGTTCAAATCCACCAGCCTGGGTATATGTGGCTGGCCCCCTACCCACTGAGCTACGGGCACTGCCTGATGATGATAGTTCTTATTGGGGACAGATGTCTACTCTCTTGATCTTTGGAGATCTTTTGCATCTAAGCTGGAGTACTTCATACTATCAGGAAGCATAAAGCAAAGTCAAGTCACAGGAGGCTGATGGTGAGCCCATTGAAGCCTATTTGATTAATGAGAGGATTCTCATCTTCAGAGATAGTTTTTACTTGAGATGAGTTCTGGCCTAGAGCTCCACACTGTTCACTCTTCATGTCTTGATTTGGCATGTCTCGTTTCTTATAGCAAGAGCAGTCCTTCAGGTTCACTTGATTAACCTGTAAAAACTTATATCAGAAGCTGTATCTCTTCAGTTTTTCCTTTGCTCTTACCCTCACCCCTCTCAAGAGGCTGTGGCATGGTGGGTGTCAGGAAATTTACTTGTTACCTGCTTTCTGGACCAGGCAGCTTTGGGATGTTACCTGTCAGCCCTACTCTGTGTATTTAACCCTTTTTTTTTTTTTTCCTTTATTCATTTACCAGTTCTTGAGAGCTTCCTTTGTGCTAGGTGGTGAGAGTGTACCCTCCAGGAATTCCTCCCTTCCACTGCCCTGTATAGAGTAACTAGCTATCGTGCTGTGCTAGGAATTAAGGAGAATTCACAGGATTTGGGAGTTTCTTGGGGGCTTCGTTTTCTTAAGTTTTTTGTTTGTTTGTTTTTGAGACAAGCTCTCACTCTGTCACCCAGGCTGCAATACAGTGGTGCGATCATAGCTCACTGTAACCTCAAACTCCTATGCTAAAGTGATCCCCCTGCCTCAGTTTCCCAAGTAGCTGCAACTACAGGTGTGCACCACCATGCCAGGCTAACTTTTTGTTTGTTGGTTTGGTTGTAGAGATGGGGGTCATGCTATGTTGCTCAGAGTCAGCTTGAACTCTTGGCCTTAAGCAGTCCTCCTGCCTCAGCCTCTCAAAAAGCTGGGATTTCAGGAATGAGCTGTAGCACCTGGCATGGATTTCTGTTTTAAAACTGGGACAGTCCTAGAGAAACTGGTCACCCTAGCTCTGAACCTCATTACTTCCTTTCTTTTTTTTTTTGCAGTTTTTGGCCGGGGCTGGATTTGAACCTGGCACCTCGGGCATATTTCACTTCTCCACTCCTTTGAGCCACAGATGTCGCCCTTTTTTTTTTTTTTTTTTTATGAGACAGAGTCTTAAGCTGTCACCCTGGATAGAGTACCATGGCATCATAGCTCACAGCAAATTCCAACTCTTGGGCTCAGTTTTTCTATTTTATTTATTTATTTATTGAGACAGCCTCAAGCTGTCCCCCTGGGTAAAGTGCTGTGGCATCATAGCTCACAGCAATCTCCAACTCCTGGGCTTAAGTGATTCTCTTGCCTCAGCCTCTCAAGCAGCTGGGACTACAGGCGCCCGCCACAACACCTAGCCATTTTTTGGTTGTAGTTGTCATTGCTGTTTGGCAGGCCCAGGCTGGATTTGAACCTGCCAGCTCTGGTGTATGTGGCTGGCGCCTTAGCTGCTTAAACTACAGACACTGAGCCAGTTTTTCTATTTTTAGTAGGGACAGGATTTCGTTTTTGCTCGGGCTAGTCTTGAACTCATGAGCTCAAGCAATCCGTATACCTTAGTCTTCCAGAATGCTGAGATTATAGGTATGAACCACCCCCCCCCAGCCACTTCCTTCCTTTCTGATGGTATAACCTTTATTTATTGAGTGCTGGGTCTGACAGCCACTTTATATACAGGATCTTGTTTTTTTTTGAGATTGAGCCTCAAGTTGTCGCCCTCGGTAGAGTGCAGGGACATCACAGCTCACAGCAACCTCCAACTCCTGGGCGTAAGCGATTCTCTTGCCTCAGCCTCTCAAGTAGCTGGGACTACAGGTGCCCACCACAACACCCGGCCACTTTTTGGTTGTAGTTGTCCTTGTTGTTTGGCAGGCCTGGGCTGGATTTTAATCTGCCAGCCTCAGTATATGTGGCTGGCGCCTTAGCCACATAAACTACAGGCACCGAGCCTATATACAGGATCATTTTTCATCTTTATTTTTTATTTATTTATTTTTTTTGGGGGGGACAGAGCCTCAAGCTGTCACCCTGGATAGAGTGTTTTGGGAGTACAGGCGCCCGCCACAATGCCCCGGCCATTTTTTGGTTACAGCCATCATTGTTGTTTGGCGGACCCAGGATGGATTCGAACCCGCCAGCTCAGGTGTACGTGGTTGGCGCCTTAGCCACTTGAGCCACAGGCGCTGAGCCCTTTTTTCATCTTTAAAACAGCCCTGCAAAGTAGGAATCCCCATTTTGAAAAGCTTGCATGATGCCATAGTACTGTTAAATGCAGGGCCTAGATTTATTCTCAGGTCTGTCTCAGTGAGTGCTTTATATTGCATCCTTTCTCAGGGAGAAAGGGCTCTGCGATGGAAGCATGCTCCCTCCACACATGACTCCCTCATAGCTCCAAAATAACTCTGGAACATAATGAGGGAAACAGTGATCTCACTGCCCTCTGCTGGCCAGTCAAAACCTTCAGCTCAGCCGTGACTTACCTTGTATTTATTACAGACAGTTTTGATGGACCAGTCCCGCTTCCAAGAGCTCCAGCTGCAGTTGGAGCAACTCACCATCCTAGGGGCTGTGTTACTGATCACATTCAGCATGGCAGCGCCCGGAATTTCCAGCCAGGCTGACTTTGCTGAGAAACTCAAGATGATTGTGAAGATTTTGCTGACAGATATGCATCTACCGTAAGTGGCTGGATCTTCAGCCAATGGATGGTAGGCGGTAGATGACAGCAGACTGGAGTATACTAGTGCAAGGCAGAATCCTGGGACACTGTCCTAGGAACTGAGAGGAAACCTTGTTCTCTACCTTGGTTCCCTTGTAAAGACCCCAGCAGAATTTGTTCAGGGTCATAGCATCAAAGTTAGAACAGCTAAACAGCTGGTTTAGCAAAGCTCTAGGATAGGATCTGCAAGATGTTTGTAACTAGTCTGCAAGACCTTAGAGGCCTCACTCTAGGAGGGTTTGGATCATTATCCTAAGAGCAAGAGGGAGCCACAAAGGATTGGAAGCAAGAGGAGACGGATTCATGGGGGGATTTTTATTCTTTGTTTTTAGAGACAAAACCTCACCTTCTCACCTAGACCAGAGTGCAGTGGCATGATCACAGCTCATAGCAGCCTGGAGTTCCTGGGCTCCAGTAATCCTCCTGCCTTAGCCTCCTGAGTAATTGGGACTATAGGCACACGGTACCACACCTAGCTAACTTAAGCCCTTAGTTTTAAATTTTGTCTGGGAGGGGCATGGTAGATATGAGAGAGAATTTAGGAGATGAGAGAAGAGGTGGCTTTAGCTGGGGGGTTGCCATGGATAGGATGAGGGGCTGGTATTCATGGTTGCTTGCTCGGAAGAGTTTGAAATCCTGGGCTTGGAGATCCTGTGGCCCTCTCTGCTCTTCTAGCATACTCCTCCCCAGGCCTGGCTGGGTGCCAGGTGCCATCAGCTAATTTGCTCTCCCTCCTCAGGAGCAGTGTGCTGTCTGCCATTTCCTCCTTTTTTTTGCAATTTTTGGCTGGGGCTGTTTTTGTCTCTTCTCCTTCAAGGCCTCTGTTTTTGATTATGTTGAGTGCTTTCTTTCCCTAAACCTTCAAATGCCTTAAATTCTTGCTAGAGCCCATGAAGAGACTGAGGTTGGAGACATTGAGTGGAAAAAAAAAATACGGTGACTAGGATTCACAGTAAGAAATTCATTTTAAGCTGGGCGCAGTGGCTCATACCTATAATCCTGGCACTCTGGAGGCCAAGCCTGAGGAAGAGCAAGACCCTATCTCTACTAAAAATAGAAAAAATTACCTTGATGTGGTGGCACACACCTGTAGTCCCAGCTACTTGGGAGGATAAGGCGGGAAGATGACTAGAACTCAGGAGGATGAGGTTTCAGGGAGGATGACACTGCACTCTATCCCAGGTGACAAAGCAAAGACTGTCTCAAAAAAAGAGAAAGAGGCTCAGCACCTGTGGCTCAACGGGCTAAGGCGCCAGCCACGTACACCTCAGCTGGCGGGTTCGAATCCAGCCCCAGCCCGCCAAACAACAATGACGGCTGCAACCAAAAAATGGTCTGGCGTTGTGGCGGACGCCTGTCGTCCCAGCTACTTGGGAGGCGGAGGCAGGAGACTCGCTTGAGCCGGGGAGTTGGAGGTTGCTGTGAGCTGTGATGCCACGGCACTCTATCCAGGGTGACAGCTTGAGGCTCTGTCTCAAAAAAAAAAAAAGAAAGAAGAAAGAAAGGGAGGGAGGTGGAGAGGGAGAGGGGAAGGAAAGGGGAAGGAAGGAAGGAAAGATTCATTTTCCATTGTGACCTAGTATACACTGAACACCCATATGTAACTCACCCTAAGGGAACTACCTTAACTATCTACAATGCATATTGTAGATATTTTCTACTCTATTCCTAGTCCTTAAAAAAAAAATACTAGGGGCGGCGCCTGTTGCTCAAAGGAGTAGGGCACCAGCCCCATATGCTGGAGGTGGTGGGTTCAAACTCAGCCCTGGCCAAAAACTGCAAAAAAAAAAGAAAAAAAAATACTAGTTGCTACTAACTGAATTGCTTCACAATCTACACAGCCCTAAAGGACAGTGATAAAAGAAAGAAGCTATAATCCTCCAGAATTGCATGTATATGATTAAAGTTTTCTGCCCACTGCGTGTTCCTTATAGACATTCTGTGCTGGGTAGAAATATCGTTTTATTTCCCAGCACCAACCCACATCTGTGCATGTGTAAGCATCTGTAACTTTTCCTGCAATGAAGGCTGTTTGGGTGATTTATATGGTTTACAGCATATAAAATATTTTTGAGTGGTTCTAAGTAAACAGTGTACTTGACAGAATCCAATTCAGCAAATTTTTCAAGGGAAGTATCCCCTAAACATTCTTATCCTTACTAAGTGGAGGAATTTTATTTGCAGAAACCATGGGTGTGTTCGTTACAGTGTGGGTGTGTCCACTTGTGACTCAGGCCAGGAGGCTTTTTGCTTAGCCGAGTCCTAGCCTGAGGCACTTGCACAGGCACAGCTCTTGCCAGTAGAACTGCTCTGTCAAAGCTACCATTGATGGGAGTTCCAGTTCAACACTTCCTCAGGAGTCCAGCCCTGGACTCCCATATCCGCCCAACAGTGAGTCCCAGGATTTGGTTCCACGATTCCTATGAAGTCTGTACATAGGAGCTAGACCCAGAACAAAGTACCATATAGCAAGGTGCAGTGTAATCCTATAATCCTAGCACTCTGGAAGGCTGGGGCAAGTGAGTTCAAGACTAGTCTGAGCAAGAATGAGACCCCATCTTAATAAAAATAGAAAAACTAGCTGGATGTGATGGTGTGGGCCTGTAACCCCAGCTATTCAGGAGGCTGAGGCAAGAAGATCATTTAAGTCCAAGAATTTGAGGTTGCTGTAAGCCACAATGATGCTATGACACTCTACCCAGGGCATCAGAGTGAGACTCTGTCTCAAAACAAAACAAAACAGAAGTGCCTGCTCATAGAATACCCACTAACAGGAGGGTCTTAGGAAGTCAAGGCACTTTTTTAACTTTTGGATCTTAATTTTATCTTTTCTTTTAAAAATAGATAACACATACATGTATTTCAAAAATCAAGTTATAAAAGGGTATCCAGTTAAAAATTTCTCTCCCATTCTTGCCCCGTAGCTGCCAAATTCCTGGTGTTTTGTGTATTCCTCTAGAGGTATCACAAGGTATTCTTAAGTTCCAGGCTTACTCGGTCACACAGAGGCTAGCAAAAAGTTGTGTTTTGGGGCGGTGCCTGTGGCTCAAAGGAGTAGGGCGCTAGCCCCATTTGCCGGAGGTGTTGGGTTCAAACCTCAGCCCCGGCCAAAACTGCAAAAACAAAAAACAAAAAGTTGTGTTTTGGATCCTGGTATACTTTGGTCCTGGTATACTCTGAATCCCCCACTGTTCTTTAAAGTGGAGGGAGAGAAAGGACACCTTCCCCAGTCAGGTGAGCACAGCCTGGGATGTAAGAGAGCAGGGAAGAAAGTCACAAATTGTCCCTTAAACATGTAAATTCATTGGTGGGTGGTGTAACTCTTGCCACGGCAATGGGCTGTTGGAGCTGGTTATGGCACTTTGTTTATAGGCACTTTCTTCTCCTGGCTTTTCTTTTCCCTTCTCTGTTTAAGCTCCTTCCACCTGAGGGATGCCCTGAGTACCATTGGGGAGAAACTCTGCCTGGAGGTGAGCAGCTGCCTTTCCCTGTGTGGGTCCTCTCCCTTCTCCACAGACAAGGAGACTGCGCTCAAGGGTCAGATCCAGGCTGTTGCCAGTCCCGATGACCCCATCCGCAGGATCATGGGTATGTTCGGGGGAGGCAGGCAGCAGGGCTGCGCCCTCACGGGGTCAGGGGGACTGGGGATGGTCTCCTCTGAAAAGATCTCATTGATTTTGGTGGGAATAAGAGTGCTGATGGGTGAGGAAAGAGGATGATTAATTACCACAGCATGATCAGGGCCCCTAAAGGATGGACAAGTGACCAGGCTGCCATCATTGTTCTGAGGGCTCTGACTTTGTATCATAAGCCTTGGTTCATAGGGCATATTCCAGCACTTACAGTATAGTTTGGACAAGTGATTGTACGCTCGAGTTTCCTTATCTCTGGAAAGGGGATGATGATAACAACCTTACAAGGTGACTGAGAGGGTTACCGGGAGGAGATATGTAAAGTGCTTATTACCATAGTGTCTGGTACTCAGTAAAAAGTAGCTATTATTAAAACAGCTATTAATATTAATATAGTAAAAAGTAGCTATTATTAAAATAGCTATTAATATTAATATTAAAATGTTATTATTATTATTATTTTTTTTTTTTGCAGTTTTTGGCCAAGGCTGGGTTTGAACCTGCCATCTCTGGCATATGGGACTGGCACC
This sequence comes from Perodicticus potto, assembly GCA_963574655.1. Lineage (NCBI taxonomy): Eukaryota > Metazoa > Chordata > Mammalia > Primates > Lorisidae > Perodicticus > Perodicticus potto. The sequence goes on along the minus strand of CAUYRH010030238.1, from coordinate 4,819 downwards.
CCACTCCTTTGAGCCACAGGCACTACCCTTAAAATGTTATTTAAAAAGGAAATCAAGGGCTCAGTACCCATAGCTCAGGGTGACGCAATGAGACTCTGTCTCAAAATAAAAATAAAAAAAAAAATCAAGGCCTGGCAAGGTGGCTCACACCTGTAATCCCAGCACTCTGGGAGGTCAAGGCAGGTGAATCACCTGAGTTTAGGAGTTTGAGACCAGCCTGAGCAAGAGGGAGACCCCATCTCTAAAAATAGCCAGGCCTTGTGTCAGGTGCCTTAGTCCCAACTATTTAGGAGGCTGAGGCAGGAGGATTGCTTGAGCCCAAGAGTTTGAGGTTGCTGTGAACTGTGATGCCATGGGACTCTACCCAGGACAACAGAATGAGACTCTGTCTCTAAAAAAAAAAAAAAAAAAGTACTGGGTGGTACCTGTAGCTCAAAGGAGTAGGGCCCCAGCCCTATATACTAGAGGTAGTGGGTTCAAACCCTGCCCCAGCCAAAAATTGCAAAAAAAAAAATTAAAATTAAAATACTATTAAAATATTAGTACTTAATAGTAACATATTGAAGATAATAAAAGTATTAAAATGGTAACATTAAAGTATTGCTATTAAAACTTATAGGACAGTGCCTATGGCTCAGTGGGTAGGGCGTCGGCCCCATATACCGAGGGTGGCAGGTTCGAACCTGGCCCTGGCCAAACTACAACAACAAAAAAAAATAACCAGGCGTTGTCGCAGGCGCCTATAGTCCCAGCTACTCCGGAGGCTGAGGCAAGAGAATTGCTTAAGTCCAGGAGCTGGAGTTTGCTGCGAGCTATGTGATGCCTCGGCACTCTACTGAGGGCGATAAAGTGAGACTCTGTTTCTACAACAACAACAACAACAACAACAAAATATATATATATAAAAATAATAAACTACCAGGTGCAGTGGCTCACGCCTGTAATCCTAGCACTCTGGGAGACCAAGGCAGGTGGATTACTTGAGCTCAGGAGTTCGAGACCAGCCTGAGCAAGAGCAAGACCCCATCTCTAAAAATAGCCTGGTGTTGTGGTAGACACTGGTAGTCTCAGCTACTCAGGAGGCTGAGGCAAAAGGATCACTTGAGCCCAAGAGTTTGAGGTTGCTGTGAACTGTGATGCCACAACAATCTACCAAACGGGACAAAGTGAGACTCTGTGTCAAAAAAACCACAAAAAACCTTAGAATAAACTTAAGAGTATTAAAATATATGTTTTATTTTTTAGAGACAGAGTCTTGCTCTGTCACCCAGGCTGAAGTCCAGTGGTATGATCATGGCTCACTGTAACCTCAAACTCCTGGGCTCAAGTGATCTTCCCTCAGCCTCTCCAGTAGCTGAGACCACAGGCGAGCGCCCTCATGTCTGGTTAATTTTTTTATTGTCTTTTTGTAGAGAAGGAGTCTTGCTATGTTGCTCAGGTTGGTCTTGAAATCCTGGCCTCAAGCAATCCTCCTGCCTCAGCCACCCAAGGTGCTGGGATTATATGCCTGAGCCACTGTTCCCAGCTGTATTAAACTATTTTTATTTATTTATTTTTTTTTGAGACAGAGCCTCAAGCTGTTGCCCTGGGTAGAGGTGCCATAGCATCACAGCTCGCAGCAACCTCCAACTCCTGGGCCTCAAGCAAGTGTCTTGCCTCCACCTCCCAAGTAGCTGGGACTACAGGCGCCCACCACAATGCCCAGCTATTTTTTGGTTGCAGCCCTCATAGTTGTTTGGCGGGCCCGAGCTGGATTCAAACCCGCCAGCTGAGGTGTATGCAGCTGGCGCCTTAGCCGCTTGAGCCACAGGCACCGAGCCTGTATTAAACTGTTTTTAATAAATATTCTATAAAATTTGAAAGATATTCTGTATTAGCTAATACTTTTCATTACCAGAGTAGTTTTACCATGAAAAATTCTGTTAATTAGCTTGATTTAATCATTTCACAATGTATACATGTATGAAAACATATGTTGTGTGTGTGTGTGTATATATATATATCTAATTTTATATATACATTAATATAATGTCAGTTATACAATAATAAGAGTGGTGGGGGAAGAAAATAATCTTTTTGGGTTGATCATGGCTCACTGTAACCTCAAACTCCTGGGCTCAAGTGATCTTCTTCCCTCAGCCTCTCCAGTAGCTGGGACCACAGGTGAGCGTCCTCATGTCTGGTTAATTTTTTTATTGTCTTTTTAAGACAATATTTAAAAAAACTCAAGTTAAATTTTTTAATTGGATTTAATTAATTTTCAAGCTCTTTCTCAAATGCTTTGAAAGCAAATAAGTGTTTTAATTTTAAATTTTAACTTTGTATTCTTTTTGAAAGCAAGTAAGTGTTAAAGAAGTAATGAGAAATTTAGTAGGTTTCACTTCAGACATAAGCTGAATGATCATGTTCTTTTGTTGTTGTTTTTTTTGTAGAGACAGAGTCTTACTTTACCGCCCTCGGTAGAGTGCCGTGGCGTCACACAGCTCACAGCAACCTCCAGCTCCTGGGCTAAGGCGATTCTCTTGCCTCAGCCTCCCGAGTAGCTGGGACTACAGGCGCCCGTCACAATGCCCGGCTATGTTTTGTTTTGTTTTTGAGACAAGAGTCTTACTCTATTGCACCTGGGTATAGCTCTGGCCTCATAGTTCACTGCAACCTCAGAGTCCTGGCGTCAGGCGATTTTCCTGTCTCAGCTTTCTGATTAGCTGGGACCACAGGTGCCTGCTACAATGCCCAGATCATTTTTCTATTTTCATTTTTTTTTTTAATTTTTTTTAATTTTTTTATTTTTTATTATTATTTAAGAGCACGTGTCCACCTAGGCAGGTGTGTCTGCGACCCCCCCATCCAGCCTGGGCCCGTGAGACATGCTGCCCCTCTAGCAGCCCAAGTCCCGAGGGAACCAACAGTGGAGCCCGAAACACTGAACAAAGGCCCTCTCTGAGAAGAAGGTGCAGGCCAGCGGGCCCCAGGAGGAAATAGCTGCAGGCTGAGCCAAGACCTAGGACAGAACCCTAGGCCAGAAGAAGCCCTGGGCCAGATTCTACCTGCGCAGACCCCAGACAGGCAGAAAGGCCCCCAGGTGGGGCAGGCAGAGTCCTGTTTCCTGGCTGTGCCGTGCACCTGGACCACCAACAAGTCACATGCCTGCAGCGACCACCGGGACTGACCTCTCCCCCACCCTATGCTGAGCACATCACAGATGGCGCTGTGTGTGCAGTAGGAGAGTGCTCAGCAACAAACCTGGTCCCCACGCTCCTGACAGACACACTGGACACCGGGTAGTCGGCGGAGCCTGGCAGACGCGGGGGAAACGGGACCTCTATTTTCATTTTTATTTTTATTTAAAAAAATTTTTTTTGAGACGGAGTCTCACTTTATCACCCTTGGTAGAGTGCTGTGGCATCATAGCTCATAGCAAAGTTAAACTCTTGGGCTCAAGTGATCATACTGCCTCAGCCTCCTGAGTAGCTAGGACTATAGGTGCCCACCACAACACCTGGCTGTTTTTAGAGACAAGGTCTTTCTCTGGCTCATGCTGGTCTTGAACTCCTGAGCTCAGGCAGTCCACCCGTCTCAGCCTCTTAAAGGGTTAGGATTATAGGCATGAACCCCCATACCTAGCCTAATTTTTCTATTTTTCTTTACTTTAAAAAAATTTTTTTTTATTTTTCTATTTTTATTTTTTAAATTTATTTTTATTTTTATTATTATTATTATTTTTTTTTTGTAGAGACAGAGTCTCTCTTTATCGCCCTCGGTAGAGTGCCATGGCATTACACAGCTCACAGCAACCTCCAACTCCTGGGCTTAGGCGATTCTCTTGCTTCAGCCTCCCGAGTAGCTGGGACTACAGGTGCCCACCACAATGCCCAGCTACTTTTTTTGTTTTGCAATTTGGCTGGGCCGGGTTTGAACCCTCCACCCTCGGTATATGGGGACTGCACCTTACTTGCTGAGCCATAGGCACCGCCCTAAAATTTTTTTTTTTTTTTGAGACAGAGCCTCAAGCTGTCACCCTGGATAAAGTGGCTGTGGCATCACAGCTCACAGCAACCTCCAATTCCTGGGCTCAAGTGAGTCTCTTGCCTCCGCCTCCCAAGCAGCTGAGACTGTAGGTGCCTGCCACAATGCCCAGCCATTTTTTGGTTGCAGCTGTCATTGTTGTTTGGTGGGCCTGGACTGAATTCGAACTCGCCAGCTCAGGTGTACGTGGCTGGCGCCTTAGCCCACTGAGCCACAGGCGCCGAGCCCCTAAATTTATTTTTATTTTTTGAGACAGAGTCTCACTATGTCGCCCTCAGTAGAGTGCCATGGCATCACAGCTCACGCCAACCTCAAACTCTTTGTCTTAAGTGATTCTTTTACCTCAGCCTCTAAGTAGCTAGGACTTCAGGCACCCGCCACAATGCCCGGCTCTTTTTTTTGTTGTTGTTACTGTTGTTTAACAGGCCTGGGCCGGGTTTGAACCCGCCAGCCCCCAGGTATGTGACTGGCACCCTAACCACTGAGCTATGGGCGCCAAGCCTTTTCTATTTTAGTAGAGACCGGGTCTCACTTTTGCTCAGGGTAGTCTTGAACTCTTGAGCTGAAGGGATCCTCCCACCTTGGCCTCCCAAAGGGCTGGGATAACAGGCATAAGCCATCATGACTGGCCCCAAATTTATTTTTTTTATTTTTTATTTTTTTTTGAGACAGAGCCTCAAGCTGTCACCCTGGATAGAGTGCCGTGGCATCACAGCTCACAGCAACCTCCAATTCCTGGGCTCAAGCGAGTCTCCTGCCTCCACCTCCCAAGTAGCTGGGACTACAGGCGCCC
>CAUYRH010030232.1:0-17424 GCA_963574655.1 Perodicticus potto | reverse complement strand
GGCTGCAACCAAAAAATGGCCGGGCGTTGTGGCGGGCGCCTGTAGTCCCAGCTACTTGGGAGGCTGCAGCAAGAGACTCGCTTGAGCCCAGGAATTGGAGGTTGCTGTGAGCTGTGATGCTACAGCACTCTATCCAGGGTGACAGCTTGAGGCTCTGTCTCAAGAAAAAAAAAAAGAAAGAAAGAAAGAGAAAAGACAAATTCATCCACCAGGCAGAGTCTTCCTCTCAAGTAGCATGAATGCTATAGGTCCCCAAGAAAGTGTCATTTCCCAGCGCCAGGTTTCAGAGCCACTAATGCAAGGTCTTGGCTACTTCTAACAGGTGTGCGTGGTAGGCAGCAACACAGTAATAGCAATAAATGCCTATGACCACTGGGCTAGTACATGTGTCGGGCTAGACTTCACTTGCATAAAACATGATTCCCATTCCTTACACTGGGAACCAGATGGACACTGAACCTTCAGGCATTGAGTGGTGTCATTTTCAAAAGATTCAGTCCCATTTTCAAAAAAATCAAACAAAATAGTTCAGCTTTATTTAACTACTTTGGACTTTAACTTTTATGCTCATTAATACTAATTTCTATTGTGCCTTTTAATTGAATAGAGCATTTTGGATACTTTAGTATAAAAGTAATTTAAAATTTTTCCATTTTTAACATATGCTTTAAATTTGTGGGGTTTATTTTTGTTACTTTGTACTTTTTTTTTGAGACAAAGTCTCAATCTGTCACCCAGACTGGAGTGCAGTGGCATCATCATCGCTCACTGCAACCTTAAACCCCTGGGGTCAAGTGATCTTCTTGCCTCAGCCTCCCAAGCAACTGAGACTACAGGTGCAGGCACCACACCCAATTAATTTTTCTATTTTTTTTTGTAGAGATAGGCTGGTCTCAAACTCCTGGTCTCAAGCAATCCCCCCCAGCTTGGCTTCCAAGAGTGCTAGATTTGCAAGTGTGAGCCACCTCGTCCAGCCTCCTTTGTACATTCTAATCTTTTAGACTATTGCTCCCCAAGAGAAATTTCTGCAGTGATGGAAATGTCCTATAGCTATACTCTTCAATATGATAACCACTGGCCACATGTGGTTACTGAGCACTTGAAATGTGGCCAGAACAGCTAAGTAGCTGGCCTGCTGATTCCATTTAATTTTAATGAATTTAGATTTAAATTTAAATAACCACAGCTGCCTAGTGCTTCCCTATTGGATAGCACAGCTTTAGATTATTACTGTTAATAGAACTTAAACTTAAATGAAAATGGTAACTATGAATAACATAGTCATTGATTTTGCTGTGATAAGGTCAAGAAAAAAATAAATTTGTATGAAATATATGGTAATTAATAAATGATGTGTGCTTTTCTTTTATTACTCATCCAAGCATTGCTGGCCCAGCAACAAATGCCAAGACAAACCTAGTGTGAATCCCTCCATTTTCTGAGACCTGGGCAAACCAAACAGGGATAAAAAAAAATGTGTCTCCTCCCAGGACTGTGGAAACAATTAGATGAAATGGTGTTGCAAGAGCTCAGCACAATTAACATGTGTTAATAACAAAACCAGTTGTCTTTGATACTGGTTAGTCTTCAATTGTGTAGTAGTTACTGTAATTTTGTCAATTTAGAAATTTATTTTTCACATAGGCAGACAGAATCTCTTTCACTGAAAAGCTTCTCGGCTTGATTTTTAGCTTTAAATCATCAGACACATGGTATTTAGGCTTCCACTTGTACACTCACTCCTTCCCTGAAGCAGGAGTCCAGATGGAAGCTTGTGCTTTAATTCTGCCCTCACTGAGGTTGGTGGACATCTGAAGTGGACCAGTCAGTGAAGGGATAAACAAGGCTGACCAACAGGTAGTGTGTTCTGAGAGTCTGGCTAGCCCCTACAAGGGTGTGGGCAGCAAGGAGAACTCTGAATTTCAGTCTGCATCCTATGGGGAGTAAACCATCACATGATGGTTAACTGTAGTCAGTTATTACAACTATAATTCTCCCCATAGTTGGCCTTGGCATTATCAATGTGGGAGGCAGAAAAGCAAAGAAGAATCAGACAAACCTCTGTGCGAATCCCTCCATTTTCTGAGACCTGGGCAAACCAAACAGGGATTTAAAAAATGTACTCCTCCAGGACTGTGGGAATGATTAGATGAGATGGTATTGGAAAGCGCTCAGCACGAGGCCTGCCACATGACCAGAGCTAATCTCCTCCACCCCAGGCAGCCCTGCAGGGACCAGTCTGCAGTAGCCCAACAAGATAGAAGTAGGCGAACCACACTTCTCCACCCTTCCTACCCTACACATGCAGAAACCTGCTGAAGTTGGAAAGACCCTGGCCAAGAATAAAGGGCTGCTCAGACAACCCCATAGATCTTGAGAAACTTGCTTTTTACAAACTGCCTCAAATCCTCTCTACAAAGAAACAGACTGTAAATTGTAACTATGATATCAATAACCACCACCTTTGAGCACCCAACTGTATACAAGGACTATGATGGATGCTTCACATATATCATCTTAATCATCTTGAGAACAAAAAATGTTTATAGAACCCAACACCTTGTAGAATAATGGAGTCCTAGCTGGAGTATGACTGGTTCTAGGGGACTTCAAAGAGCCAGGTAGTAATACGGGGAACCAAATCTATAGAAGCTCAACCAGGGCCACCATGGGCTTTACCCCAACCTCAGTGAGGGCAGAATTAAAGCACAAGCTTCAAGCTCCTTCCAAAGGCCCTCTCTGTAGCTCAAGCTGGAACCTGACCTTTGTCTATGGGGCCTTAGGAGAAACTCTAAGCCCTGGACAAGAACTCCATCTCTCCAGCCATTCTCGGTGGGGGCCACTTCGCTTGGTCATTATAAACCGGCCAGCAAGTGGACATTACGTGGAACGTCACTTGTGAACCACAGGAATTAGGTAATGCTCAGAATAGACAACAGGTCAGGAATGTTTCTACACAGCAAATTCCCCAGGACACTGGTGCCTACTGCAGAGGTGTCCCCTGCAACATTATATACAGGAGTAGAATCCTGAAAAGAACCTAAATCTCCAAAAGTGGAAAATAATAAAATAAAGCAGGCTACAACAATGAGATGGACTATGAAGCATACATTCAGCTGAGGTTGTACATAATTAATGAAGATAAGGGAAACAGCATCGCAGCAGGTCAAGTTTTTTAAATTAAGCTACAACGCTGTATGTGGGGTATGTAGTATCAGCTATTTCTTAAAATGCAATGAAAAATGACTGGAATAAAACACACCAAAATGTTAACAGTGATGATTCTGAGGTGGTGGAATTAAGGGTGACTGCTGCTTTCATTTTTATACCTACTTTGCATTATTTAGAACATTTTCTCTACAAAGAATGTGTTACAATTATAGCCATAAAGTTGCTATCTATCCAGTGTCATGTAGCCAATATCCATTCAACAGATTTTGACTGGTACCTTCTCAGATGCCCAGTGCTATTCCGGGTATGGACGGGGGCAACCAAAATGAACAGACAGCTGGACTACACTTGCCCCCCAACAACCTTGCAGCTGGGTGTGGCCATGTGAGTGAGTCTCACTCATGGGAAGTGAGATGTGTGTTACCTTCCAGGGCCCCAAAAAAATCCAGCCTGTTTTTCTCCCAAGTCAAGAAAAAGAACATTGCCAAGGCACAGAAGCACCCTGTGTGCTCTCCCCAATTTCAACCTCTTCCCTCGCTTCCCTAGCGGGAACCCCCACTGGCTTTTTACACACTTCTAAACAATATAGTGGCTTTGCTTGTCCTTGAGCGTTATGTGTTTGGATTCATACTTTCTTTTATGTTTTGCCGTCACTCAACATGCCCATGAAATTTATCCATATTGTAGCCTAGAGCCAGAGTTCATTTTCATTTCTGGATATTACTCTGTTATTCTACTCATGATGGCTGTTCAGGACATCTCAGGGTCTTGCTCACCAAGAACAAGGCTACTGAGAAGATTCCTGTCCATTTCCCCTGGGGAACATGGGCAGAACCCCAGAATAGAATAACCATGTCTTAGGATACAGACGTGTCCAACTTTACAAGATAATTCCAAAGTATCTTGTAATACTTCTTATTATTGAATATTAAAATGGTATCTCGTTTCTTATTCCTTTGATTCCCACTAAGAGTGAGCCACTTTTCACCTGTTTATTACCCATTTGTGTTTTCTCAGAAGTGCCTGTTTGTGTCTTTTACATTTTCTCTTGGGTTATTGGTCTTTTTCTTATTGTAGTTCTCCCTGTATTTTGCATGTTAATTATTTTTTGGTCAAATGTGTTGCGAATATGTCCTTCAAGTTTGTGGCTTCTCTTTTACTTTCTTCTTCGCATTTTTTTTGATAAATAGAAACTCTTAATTTTTAATGTAGTCTAGTTTATCAATCTTTTCTTTTATGGTTTATACTTTATGTGCCTTCAGAAATCTTTACTTACCTTGAAGTCCAAATGTATTCTTTTATACGTTCTAAAAGTGTTAAAGTTTTTATTTATTTCAGTCCTAAATTTTTAAACAATCTAGAAATCTTCTTTCTGTATGGTGTGAGGTAGTGCTCTAGTTTTATGGTTCCCATCTGAATAATCAATTGTCTCTGTCCCATTTATTCAATAGACAATCATTGCCTAGTTTGATCAGCAATATCATTCTCTGTCAAAAATAAAATACCTTTATATGTATGGATTTGTTTAGGTCTATTTTGCTCCCTTAGGCAATTTCCCTAATGCTGCATCACACTGTCTTAATCCTTATAGCTTTATGATAAGTATGTTTCTTGATATAGAAAAACCATATTCTGCTTAATTGGATGGTTACTTACATCATGGACTCTAGGTTAGAATCTAGGGATCAACTGGTCCAGCCATCCTTTGAGAAACAAGGCTCAGAGAGGGAGGCTACCTTCTGCAGTATCACATAGGATTTTTTTTTTTCTGTTTTAGACAGAGTCTTACTATGTGGCCCCTGGTAGAATGTCGTGGTGTCACAGCTCACCACAACCTCAAACTCTTAGGCTTAAGCGATTCTCTTGCCTCAGCCTCCCAAGTAGCTGGGGCAACAGGTACCCACCACACCATCTGGCTATTTTTTGGTTGTAGTTGTCTTTGTTGTTTGGCAGGCCCAGGCTGTGTTTGAACCTGCCAGCTCCAGTGTATGAGCTACAAGCGCTGAGCCATCATGTAGCATTTAAATAGGAAAAGCCATCTCTTACCACTGAAGATATTCAATATGGTAGACACTAGCCAAATGTGAGCACTTGGAGTTATGACTAGTCCAAATTTAAATGGACTGTAAGCATAAAATATACACTAGATATGGAACACCCGCAGTGAAAAAAAGAATGCAAAATAGCTCATGAATAATTTGTTTATATTAATCACATGCTAAAATCATAATACTTTGGATAGAGTTAACTAAAATATAATCAAAAAAAAATTTTGCCTCATAACAAGATGGAATATATTAGGCATACATTAAACTGAATGGCTATGAAAAAATTTAAAACTACACCTGTGACTTGTATATCTCTAATGGACAGTACTGGGTTATATCATTAAATCATTCAACCAAGAAGCTTTTATTAAGGACTTAACTTGTGGACTGCACAGTAGCAAGAATTGCATGACAGGAAGGGAACAGAAAATAGTCCTAATTGAGGGAATCAGTCCATTTCCTCACTGGACCCATCACCCGCAGTAGCAGCACCAGTCCAGGCATGGAAGACTGCCCCAGCCAGAGACCTCTATTCCAGTTACAGAGGAGTGGACACTTGAGTGTCCAAATCTATAGATTATTTACACCAACTCTCTCATCTTTACGGATCAGCCAGCTGAGGGCAAGAGAGGTTGAAACACCTGCCCAAGATGCAGGACAGGCAAGTCCCTATTGCAGAGGCTTCAAAGTTGCCTTCCTTTCGTGTCTGCATATGCAACCTTGAGCCCAGGGCTTCTCCCTCCCCAGCAAACATTCCACCAACTTAAGTCTCACAACAGCACCCAGAACCCTTGAGAGCAAGACTTTGAAAGTCCAATTGCTCACTCTGGAAAAGATTGTAGTGGATTTGTGCAGCTAGGCCCTCCCATACTCTGCAGAGAGAGAAAAATCTTCAAGAACTCACCCTCAAGTCCTACTTGTGTATCACTTCTCTGGGTGGGATTCCTCATCCTTGCAAAGGACACACAATGCCCCAAGGACTGGGATGTAAGGACGGAGGGAGACTGAGAGCCTTTCCTCCCCTGGGCCCATCCTAGCCCCGAGCCTCTTGGTCAAGCTGTGCTCAGTCTGCCAAGAACTTGCAGAGACTTGATGAACACCATGGACTCTCAACAACCTCCTGGAGATAACGTGTCACACGGCCATGAGTAAGAAAAATGAAGCCCATGGGTCTCAAATTCACCACCGCCTAGAAGCCCCAGCACACGCATGGCTCTTACGCCTATGAAGGCAGGAGATCTGAGCGGGGAGAGGTAATAGATGATACCCAGAGCAGGCCAGGTGGTCCCTCCAAACAGAGCCTGGGGACTGCACCTGCCAGAACAGCCTTTCCTCCCCAAAAGTCACTGGGACTGAGGCAACTTAAGGAGAGAGTTTTTATGTTGCTGTTGAAGCAAGCACACCCCTCAACAAAATTTTACTGAAATTTAATCATTGCAGCCCCCCACCCCATCTCACAGCGCCTTAATTGGAAATCCAAATAACAGGAACTTAACTTCTGCTCCGCAATCCCATGGCAGGATCTGCCATCACCATTACGAGGCTCAGAGAGGCTCACACTGTAAAAAGACCGGGACGTACAGGTAGCCTCAGTTTCCCCACCCGAAAAGAGCACTTACCCATCCCTCGGACTTGCGGAGAGGTGAGTAGAAGCAGTGCAAACTCCCTTTATCCTTAACAATAGCGCCCAATTGACCGGTCAGGGCTCCAGGCACCGTGGAAAGTGCTTTCCAAGGACCAGCTTACTTAATCCTCACGGGACCCTACTGGGGATTCTTATAACGCATATCTTGTAAACGTGGAAACTGGGGTTCAGACAGGCTGAGAAAAGAGGCGCAGGGGTACGCGCTGTTCCCGAGCCTGGGGTTGACCGCCCGGCGCGAACCCGACTCAAACGCCAGGACGCGGCTACCAAGGCGCCGGCTTCCTCCTGCCGGGCCAGGCTGTGCACCTGTCGCCCCGCGGTCCTGGCCGCGGGGCCTGGAGCCGCCCCCGCCCGCGGGTCCCCGCGGCTCACCTGGCGTATTTGGTCTTCTGGAAATCCAGCAGCCTGGGCGCGAACATCGCGGCGCTTCCATCAGCATCCGGCTGGGGGCTCGGACCCTGGGAACGCTCAGATCCGCGGACAGGCGGCGCGGGCGGCCGAGCAGCAGGTTGCAGGGCACCGGCGGGGGCGCGGCGGGGGAGCCCGAGCAGGAGCCAGAGCCGCAGGCGCCCCGGCCGCGCCACCAAATCCGGAGCAGATGGTGGCGGGGGCGGGACGGGGGAAGCAGGAGTGGAGGCGGGGCAGGGAGGGACAGTGGGAGAGGGGCGGGGGCTCTGGCTGTGCGCGCCGCCCCTCGCCAGTTCTCAGGCGTCTGGTCCCCAACCCTCTGCCCTCAGCTGGGAGCTGAGGGCCGGGGGCAAGGGGCGGCCTGGGACCTCAGGGGGCCGCGCGGACCTCTGGAGCCCGCGCCTGCCGGTCCCTCCGCCCATAGTCCCTAGGCGAGCAGAAAGCGGCCTGGACCGGACCGATCTGCCGGTACCCCGAGGACCGGGGCAGGGCTAGCAGGGACAGGTGCCCCCTGCGTGGCTGATCCCAGAACCCACCGGTGACCCAGATTCCCAGCTCCCCGCACTGTCCTCCTGCACCTCCCTGTGGGGCGCGACGGCCCCAGGGACTGGCCCGGGAAGAGTCACGGCCCAGGGAATGCTCCTCGCGCTGGACCCTCAGGACCCAGATTTCAACGCACCCAGCACCTGCTCCCACCTCAACCCGGACCATCTGCAAAACCCAGCTGTCTCCTTTAGGAGACCTTGGCCAGGCTCTGGGCTAAGGAAAACCGAGCTCTCGTGAAAGGCAGCGTACTTCTTGAAGGCTGAGACAGGCAAAAGACAGCCCTCCACGGAGAGGAAACATCGACACCACCTGGGGGACCCAAGGACTGTCCCTACTTGAAGGGAAGGCCCCTAGTCCCCACGCACTTCACCTGCTCCTGTGTGTCTCCTCCCTTTCGTTTCAAGCCCGGGCTTCCAGCCTACATTTGAGATCCTGCCACACTGTTCAGAAAATAATCCCACCCACGACCCCTGCCCCAAGGGAGTCAGAACTAGAAGGAAAAAGACAAAAGGATTCCTTCTAATTCATATCTGTGTTTCAAATACTGGGCACAAGTGGACACACACCGCTGTCGGTGAGGACCACAGAGGTTACAGGTAGATGCATTCAGAGGCCTTGCAGGGCTGGGATTGGGGGTCAGAGGTGAAGGTGCAGGGGTAGGGCAGGAGAAGGTGTCCAGAGGTGCTTAGGAAGTAAAACCCACCAGACAGAAGGTGCATTAGAAGTGGGGGTGGAGGGGAAAGGGCAGTCAGGGAGGAACACCCAGGTTTTCAGCTAGACCCTGGATGAGAACTAACTAGTGCCACTCCTGGTAGGACAGAGCTAGAAGAATTTAGACCTGTGGGTTTCAACTTGCTCATCTCCACCTGCTGGAGCTGTGACTTCTAATATGCCAGCCACCAGCCTCACAGGACTGTACATCTACAGTAAGATGAAGTGAAATAAAAAATGCAGCTCCTCATCATACTAGCCACATACAGCCGGTGTCTCCTGAAAGGGACCATTTCCAGCCTTACAGAGAGTTCCATGGGACAGCACTGTAGTATGAAATCACAGCATCAACTCAGTGGTGAGCAGCTCTTAAAACAAAATGAGACAGAAGAAACAACTGAGGATAGTGAGGATAACTCACGTTCAGGACATTCTGGTTTCAGTTGTTTATAGAAGTACATTTGTGTGTCCTGGCTGGGCTGGAAAATGTGCTTCTTACCATAAGTCACAAAATGAGTGAGGCTCACGGCTGAGTGATCAGCACCTCCAATCCCTTCGAGTTACCTCTTATTTCATGTCTTCTGCCTTCATCTTGACCTCTGTTGCTGTTGCTCTGACCCCACAGGCCCAGGCCTCACTGTCAGCTGCAGTAGGACACAACTGCCCCTAGGTACTAGCAACACCTTCCCAGAGTGGCCCCTGCAAAGGTAAAAGGCTGCCCAGGGACTGGAGGGGACAGTGCCCTGAGGCACACACTGGTAACCACAGCTCCCAGAAGGCAGGGCCTGTATCTTCCCAGGCTGCTGGCCTTCTGGCTCCAGCCTGCTGCCGACCTTCAAACAGTGGGAACTTCAGGGCCCTGGGAGAAGACCCCTGAATTGAAACACAAGCCTGGAAATGGATTTTCTTTTTCTCCAAGAGCAAAAGAAGTTGAATAAAAAATAAGTTACTATTTTTACTGCCAGGATCCAGTTGTTATGGCAACCAAGGACCTGACTCCTGCTTAGAGTCTCCGGGTTGGACTATGACTAGGGGAGGAAGTGGGGTAGCATTGTGGGGCAGGCAGCTTGGCTACCCCTGAAAGGACAGCAGGATATCCACCTCTGCTCCCTGACGGCCTGCCACCCTCCCCATGTCTTGGGCTCCCTGGAGGCACACTCCTCTCCTCCCAGCTCTGTGGTCTTGGGCCCTGTCTAGCCTTGTCACTAAAGCCTCTCTCCTTTACATCCCTGGAATGGGGGAACATGCCCTTACTTCTGGGTGGAATTTGTGGCCTCAGCCTCAGGGGCAACTCGAGATAAGTAGATCAGCCCCTCAACCACACCTGGCCAGATCCCAGCATCCCTCCCTGCTCCCACCCCACCAAGATGGCACCAGAACCACCAGGCTGGGCCAGGCTGCACAGTGGCTAAAGTCTGCAGGAATCCTCACCTGTATTCAAGGTCAGGCTCCATCCAGTACCACTGAACTTTATACCCTAGCCTACAGCTACAAAAGCCTCAGTTTCTCCATTTGTAAACTAGGGGTAACAACAGCCACCTTGCAGGACTGCCAGAGGATCCCAGGAGGCCCAGAAATGGCACAATTATAGAAAGCTGTAGTTTCCCTGTGACTTTCTCCATAACTCTACATGGTAGGCATTGTCATTCTCATTTCACAGGCCAGGAAACTGGGGCTCGCCAGGTTAAGCCACACAGCAGTCTGTTCAGCTGAACTGGAACCCAAACCCAGGTCTGTTTACCCCCAAAACCGCCTGCACTACCAAACAAACATTGACCACACTTGCTGTCTCCTGGTTCAAGAAAGGACAGATCAGGAAGCCGGAAGCTTGCTAAAGCCCTCCCATAGCCCAGACTTCTCTAGATTTCCTAGGAACCCCTTCTCCCATAAGGCCAGCCTCTGATAACTGTCCCTGGAGCGCCATAGCACCCTCTCACCCAATTCTTCTCCTACCTTTTGGTGACTTTAATCCCTAATCAGTAGGAACTAAATGGGCACCTGCTAAATGCCTAACAGTGTCCAGGATCTAGGACACAGACAGAAGCACAGTCCCTGGCCACCTAGAGCTTAGAGTCTAGAATGAACAAGGGAACATGAGACAATTGCAAATATTTGTCCATTCATTCAGTCGATGAATTTAAGTAGTCAGCAGGTGCCTGGCTTTTTTTTTTTCCTTTTTCTTTTAATTTCAGATTAATATGAGGTTACAAGCAATTAGGTTACAATGTTTGCATTTGTTAGGTGAAGTCCCTGTTATAGTTGTGTCCCACACCCTTGAGTGTGCCATATACCCCTACATTGTGCCCATTAGTTGGGAACACAATGATCCCCTTCCCTCCTCTCTTTTCCTCCCTCCCTACTCCCTCTTACCCCCAACTTGAATTGAATTGGGTTTTTCTCTTATGTGAGTATGTATAATTCATCTACTGGCTTCATATTAGTGTTACATACATTGAATACTTGCTTTTCCATTCTTGTGATACTTTACTAAGAAGGATGTGCTTCAACTCCATACAAGATAATACCTGGTTTTTTACATACATTATTTCATATATCCTTTCAGCAACTAGACAACGATCCCCATTTCATTAATGAGCAAACTGAGGCTCGGAGTGGTGGCTGAGGACAGCTAGGAAGGGGAGAAGCTGAGTCTCAAACCCAAACTGCCCTCACTAAAACCTCCTTCTCTTTTCCAAAACTTCTCCAATGTCCAGATGAGGCCTCAGACTGGGCACTTCCCCTTCTCCTTGGGGCTCACAGGTGACTAGGGAGACAGGGTTGGTGAAAGTAACAACCAAGGGGCAAGCAAGGTCTAGGGGGAGGAATTTCAAAGATAAACAAAGCTGGACATGAGCTAGAGTGGTCAGCACTGGTTTCATTCACTAATACCCACTGCCTCAGAGAAGGAGTCCAATGTGAACTGAACTCAACTTGGATTGTTCAGAGGTGACTGGATGTTTTGTTGTTTTGTTTTGTTTTGCTTTTGAGACAGAGTCTCACTCTGTTGCCCTGGGTAGAGTGCCATAGCATCATAGCTCACAGCAACCTCAAATTTCTGGTTGACCAATCCTTTTGTGTCAGCCTTCCAAGTAGGAGGGACTACAGGTGCCCACCACAACACTCATCTAGCTTTTCTATTTTTAGTAGAGATGGGGTCTCACTCTTGCTCAGGCTGGTCTCAAGCTCATGAGTTCAAACAATCCACTCGCCTTGGCCTCCCGGAGTGCTAGGATAATAGGCATGAGCATCTGGCCTGCCTGGCATTTTAGAGGGAGACAAAGGGAGTGAGGAGGATGGGGAGGGGTTCAGGAGAATCAGGGAAGTAAAAAATCACCAAAAGTTATTGTTGATTCGTATGAATCCCTTCTGCGTTTGCAAATGGTGATTATTGAAGTTAGGTTCTGGCTCGGCTTCTGTGGCTCAACGGGCTAAGGCGCCAGCCACATACACCTGAGCTGGCGGGTTCGAATCCAGCCCAGGCCCGCCAAACAACAATGATGGCTACAACCAAAAAACAAATAAATAAAGGAAGTTAGGTTCTACCCTCCCACCAAGAATGGGAGTTGGAACAAACTGTGAATTCACTTACAGCCTTGAGTTTTCTCAGGCGGATACTTTTAGGGAGGCTGCAGTTACCCTAGGGAAGTGGCCTTGAGCTATGAGAAACTGTGTCAGTGTTTGTTCAACTCTTTACAGGCCAAGGCTGAGGCACAGGCAGGAAAGGGCTCAAGTTTGGTGAAGGAGAGGGTATCAGGGGGTGGCCCCAGGAAGGGGGAAGGAGCTTTGCTGGGGGAATTGAGGGGTAGGGACTATTGGGGAAGCCTTATCAGCTGAGTCTTGCAAGATGGCTAAAAGATAGACAAGAGGACAAGAGGCAACAGGTGGGACAGAGACAGCAGGTGGGCAGAGGCAGCAGGTGAGGCAGAAGCAGCAGGTGGTTAGAGGCAGCAGGTGGGGAGAGGCATCAGATGAGGAAGAGAGAGAGGATGAGACACAGGCAGCAGCTAAGGAAGAGGCAGCAGGTGGGCAGAGGCAGCAGGTAAGGAAGAGACCAAGGGAACAGCATCAGCAATACCTGCAAAGCTCTGCCAAATGGAGCAGCTGGTATGACTGGAGTCCTGTTGGCTCCTGAAATCTGAGTGAGCCTCCAGCCTCTATCCCCAGACACTGGGGAAATCAGGAAGGGAGGGAACCACATACTCAGTGCTACATGAGGATTGTCATGATGCTCCTGCCCTTCAGGCAACTCCAGGCTGACCTAAGGGACCAGAAAATGAAGATTCCGGGAGGAAGAGTCTGCAGGAAAGGGGAGGGGAGTGGTCACTGGTCACCAGTGCCCAGGTTCCTAGTTGAGACTTGGCTTCTTAACAATAATATTATATTTCATCAAACCCAAGATACTGGGAGGTGCCTGTGGCTCAGTGGGTAGGGTGCTGGCCCCATATACCAAGGGTGGTGGGTTCAAACTTGACCCCGGCCAAACTGCAACAAAAAAATAGCCAGCATTGTGGCGGGAGCCTGTAGTCCCAGCTACTCCGGAGGCTGAGGCAAGAGACTCGCCTAAGCCCAGGAGTTGGAGGTTGCTGTGAGCTGTGTGACACTACGGCACTCTACTGAGGGTGACAAAGTGAGACTCTGTCTCTACAGAAAAAAAACCAAGATACCATCAGCTGTAAAATCCACCTTTCTCTTAGGTACCACCAGGAAAGCTAAATTGCTGGCAACTAATCTCACTAACAATTTATTATGAACTTTGTCTAGCATTCATAAAAACTTAAAAAGAATTGTACCATGAACACACATATACTCCCCCCAGATGCTATTATTATCATTTTACTGTGTTTGTCCTACCACATATGTATCCCTCAATCCATCAATCCATCTTTTTTTAATGCATTTCAACGTAGCTGGTAGACATCTTGGCAAACACTTCAGCGAGCATATCATTAACTAAAGCTGAATACATATGTTTATAGTTTCTTTTTTTGGCAGAGGAAATCTATAAAGAGTGAAATGCACAAATTTTGAGCAAACTTTCATTGACAGTTGACAAATGCAGACACGTGTAAGCCAAACCCCTAAAAGATGTAGAATTCAGCTGGGCCCTGTGGCTCACACCTGTAATCCTAGCACTTCAGGAGGCTGGGGCAGGAGGCTTGCTTGAGGCCAGGAATTCAAGAACAGACCACGGAAGAACAAAACCCCATCTCTACAAAAAATAGAAAACTAAGCTAGATATGGTGGTACATGCCTCTAGTCCCCCTTACTTGGGAAGCTGAGGTAGGAGAATTGCTTGAACCCAGGAGTTTGAGGTTGCAGTGAGCTATAATGATGCCACTACACTTGAGCACGGGCAATAGAGCGAGATCCTATCTCAAAAAACAAAACAAAACAAAAAGATGAAGAATCCCAGAAAGATCCTCCATGCCCTATCCCAGTCAATCTCCACCCCTGTTGTCATTAGTTTTGCATGTTCTAGAACTTCATAGAAATAGAATCAGGCTATGCTCAGCATAACATCTTTGAGATCCATCCAAGTTGTGTGTATCAGTGGTTCATTTCTTTTCATTGTGGAACAGTTTTCCAGGATATGGATGGACCACTGCTTGTTGAACCATTCTGCTGTTGACCAACACCTGAACCATTTCCAGTGTTTGGCTACTGCTCACAATGAAAGGTCATCAATTTCAAGACACATCCTGATTTCAAAGATGTCATGATGAGAAACACAGCATAAGCCAATGTGAATTGCGTACTTTCTACCTGCAAGGTATGTGCTTCATCCACTCGTTTAATCTTTACAGCAGCCTAAGTAGGCTGCTTCTATTCCTGTTTTACAAAAGAGGAAACTGAGGTACAGAAGAGTAAATTACTTGCCTAAAATCAAACAGCAAAATAGAGGAGTCAGGTACAAACCCAGGTAATCTGGGTTCAGAGACCAGGTGTTTAATCATTGTGCCACCTGCCTCATGCCCTGAGTCTGGCACCTGTTTCTTTAGGGTCCTACAGACATCCAGGTCTGGAGAGGGGTGCTGCTGCCATAAAGTGTAGGAAAGACTCCCATAAAGCCCCCCCAGAACTCACAGACCCACCCAAGGCCCCCAGCAGCAGTGACTGGGTAAGTGCTTTGGGCTCAGAACCACCTCCCCCAGGGCTTTAGGAGTCCAGCAAAAGTGGGGGATTCCAGAATTGGTCCCTGCTGAGTTCCCTTTGTGGCTCCCCAGTGCCCTCAGTTTATACCAGGGTAAAATGGGCCCTGGCCACCATCCTCCCTGAACAAATGACCAAACCACCCCCATGACACGTGCAACTTTCTCCCACCTCTCTGCACGTGAAGCTGTAACAACTATGAATTTTTATTTTTATTTTTATTTTTGTTTTTCAGTTTTTGGCCAGGGCTGGGTTTGAACCCGCCACCTCTGGCATATGGGGCTGGCGCCCTACTCCTTTGAGCCACAGGTGCCACCCAACAACTATGAATTTTTAATCACAGAAATGTTCAGTGTTCAAATTTCCAGGAACTGTCCACCAGATCTGACACCGAGCCTCTGGTCTTCCCCTGTCCTGTCCCCCCCACACATCCACCTCCCTCCTGATTACTGGACAGGAGATGCTCTGTGGAACAACAACCTGGCCTAGCCTCCCAAGAGGGGAGCCCAAGCCCAAGCTGTGGGTTTGATGTGCTGGGCCTTGGTGGCCTCTGGTGGTCAGAAGTAGAACTATCACATGTTTAAATAAAAAAATGATCACAGTGGGGCTTGGCTCTGACTGGGGCTGGGCCAGGAACCGGCATTCTCACCTGTGGTGGGGAAACTATAAATTAACATAAACGTTTCAGAAGTATGTGTTGAAATGTAAAATGCACACACCCTTCACCCGTCATCCCCCACCTCTAGGAACCAAAGATAAAGTCTTTCAGCCAAAATATATTTCCTCTAGTTCCAAGTAAAAAAGTTAAAAATATTTTCATCGTCCTATAAAATGGAACCACGACACAATCAGCTAAATCCAGAGTGTGGAACTGATCGCAAGACAAAGGACTCGGTCTCTCCAACACAGGCCTGGCACGAGAACAGGGTGAGACCACGGATCAAAAAGAAACCGAAAAGGCAGTATCACATAGAGTCAATGTCAGATCCTGGTTCAAAAGAGCCAACTTGTCCAAGAAGTTTTCTGAGACAAGTGGGAAATGGACCTCCGACTGTGTTCCAGTGGACATTGAGGACTAGTTGTTAATGTGTCAAGTGAGATAATGGCAGGGTGACCATGTTAAAGAAAAAAGAGTTCCTGCATGTACATTATATGCTTAACAGTACACATAGTACATTTAAGATACTATGATATATACTGAAGCACGTATGGGAGAAATGAAATGATGTCTGGGATTTACTATTAAAATGCTCCTAAAGGATGTCAGAGAGCTTGGCCAAAACAAGACTAAAAATATGTTTGGTCTTGGTGGAAGCCAGGTGACAAGTGCATGGAAATTCATCACACTCTTCTCTCTGTTTTTGGCATGTGTAAAAATATCCTTAATTTTTAAAAAATTGTGGTGGCTCACACCTACAATCCCAGAAGGAGGCCAAGATGAGAGGACCACGTGAGGCCAAGAGTTTGAGATCATCAGTCTCCTTGAGCAACACAAGGAGACTCTTACCTCTACCAAAAAACAAAAAAAGTTAGACGGATGTGGCGGTAGGTAGCGGTAGTCTCAGCTACTCAGGAGGCTGAGGCAGGAGGATTGCTTGAGGCCAGGAGTTAGAGGTTGCAGTGAGTTATGATTGCACCACTGCAGCCTGAGCAAGATCCCATCTCAAAAAAAAAAAAAAATCATCCAATTCTCTGAAAATGATCCTAAGGGCATACACCAAATAGAGAAACATTCATTCAAGAAAATCTATTAAATCTCTGCCAAACCAGTAGCATCTGTGACCTTTGAGCCACAACCCTCCACATCACCTACTCTAGCTCTGTGTTACCGGACCTTAGGAGGGGCCGGTACAGCTGAGGAATGGGGCTCCCTCTGCCCCCAGCTCTCATAGTGGGTGCAGTTTCCCTCTGGATTTTTTACCACCCCAACCGTGTGTTGCAGAAGCAACATTCCAGGTAGATGTTGGTGGCTCAGAGGCCACAGTTTCTCTCCCCCAACACAGTCCCCACTCCTAGGGCAGAAGGTGCACCCTAGGCACTGCTGAAAATGTTGGGGTCCCACTAACCCCACCCTAGCTCACTCACAGGGTGAAGACCCCACACCTGGAGAGATAAGCCAAAAAACCAGGGACTGCTGCCCACCCCACCCGACCCCAGCGTTCCTCTTTAGAGCAGGTGTGTAGCTCCAAGAAAAGCCAGTCTCTGCCCCCAGCTCAGCTGGCCTGGCCCAGGGATTCTACCCGGGTAGAAGCCAGGCCTCAAGGACAGGCACTCAGAAGCTGTGCCTGAGGGAACTGACTCTTCTGGGACCTTGGGCTGGAGAACACCACCCCTAAATGAGATCTAGAAGATCATGGTGGATATCAGCAGAGCCTAGAAGTTTGAAAGAACCAGAAAAAGGGCAGCGTGGAGTGCAGGAGGGCTGTGTGTATGCACTGGCTGTGCTCCCCACCAGCACACCACAGGCACAAGGGGCTTATCATAAGCTCTCACCAGCACAGACTGAACAATAAGCTACTCCAATCCAGACAGACTCCTAGGAAACCAGGCTTAAAAATGATGTCACGGTCATCCCTGGCCATCTGGAAGCTGGTGTCTCCCTCTTGGCCTCCAAAATACCTGGGACTACAGTTGTGCACCACCATTAATATTATTAAGATTCCAATACTCCTCCAAATTATCTATAGTCAACACAATCTCTATTAAAATTCCAACTGTAGTATGGAAATGAAGGGACCCAGAATA
>CAUYRH010030231.1:0-18692 GCA_963574655.1 Perodicticus potto | reverse complement strand
CTGCTACTAAAATTGCAACCCCTGCTTTTTTCTGGTTTCTATTTTCCTGTATTATACAAGTCCATCCCTTCACCCTGAGTCTATTTTTATCCTTTAAGGTAAGGTGAGATTCTTGTATACAGAAGATATCCAGTCTGAGTTTATGTATCCAGTCAGCCAGCCTGTGCCTCTTTAGAGGACAATTTAAACCATTCACATTAATTGAGAGAATTGATAAGCCTCATTGTGTTTTGGGTGTCATGATTTTCAGATGTCCAGTGGATAATTTTAATCCTTTCACCACTGTAGAAGTTGGGTTTTGTTCAAAAAATTTCTGGGTGAGTTTACTTTGGAGGTAGAGCATTGCGCTGGTCATTGTGGAGGATGCATCTGAGAATATCCTGGAGAGCTGGTTTAGTTATGGCAAATTTCTTCAACCTGTCTATGTCATTAAACTATTTAATTTCTCCATCACAAATGAAACTCAGTTTAGCTGGATAGAGGATCCTAGGCTGGAAGTTATTTTGTTTTAGGAGATTAAAGGTTGATGACCATCTTCTTCTGGCTTGAAACATTTCGACTGAGAGATCTGCAGTTATTCTGACATTTCTCCCTTTGTAGGTGATCCTTTTCTTACATCTGGCTGCTTGCAGAATTTTCTCCTTCATCTTAACTTTGGCAAAGTTAATCACAATGTGTCTAGGATATGCTTTATTTGGATTGAGTCTTGCCGGGGTTCTGAAACTGTCTGTTATCTGAAGTTCTGTATCTCTTGCAATGTTTGGGGAATTCTCCTCCGAAATCTCTTGGAGTAAAGTATCTGTACCTTTAGGACCATTCTCTTCTCTTTTGGGAATTCCTATAAGACAAATATTTGATCTTTTGGAGTGATCCCACAATTCTCTCAGGGAATGATCAGTTTTTACTCTCCATTTGTCTGCCTCTTTGAGTGTTTGGAAACGTTCAAAAGCTTTGTCCTCAGTTTTAGAGATCCTTTCTTCTGCCTGGTCAACTCTATTACTGAAGGATTCTACTGTGTTTTGGAGCTCCTCAACTAATTTTTTCGTTTCCTTGAGCTCTGTTATCCCTTTTCTCATTATGTCCATATCTTTGGTGACTTTGTCTTTGAATTCATTAATTTCTTGAGACAACTTTAGAACTACTCTTTAGAATTCAATTTCTATCTTTTTTTTTCCATTCTATTTATCTTATTTGCAATCCATATTCTGAATTCAGTTTCTGACGTTGCTGCCATTTGTCTATGCATGGCATCTTCAGTTGTATCTCCTTTGTCATTACTTGTGGAGGTTGATCTAATCTGGTTATTCATGTTGCCAGAGTTCTTCTCTTGGATCCACACCATATTTATTTTCCACCATTTGGTTATTAGAACTGATGGGGTAAGATTGAACTGGGCTTCCCAGGTAGTAGAGTTAGCCCCTTACCAAAGCTCTAGGCTTTGCCATTATGGCTTGTCTCCTACAACCTTACAAAGGCCTCTTTCAGAGTTTTGGGCAGAGACTCTGAGGACCTACTTGGTGAGATAGCACAGGCTAGCCCTGTTTGATATCAGCCAACCTCTACCCTATCCTAAGAAACCACAGTATTAGGTCTAAATCTCAACTGTAAAGAGATACAAACAGCTGTGGCACCCAGCTCCCACCTTTCAGGTCTTTTCCGCTACAGAACTCAAAGGTTAACCTCAGAATGTCCCTGAGTGGACAGCCACAGACACGGGTTCCAACCAAATTGTCTCAGGCAGTGCAAACCCTGCCCAACAGAGAGAGATTCAAGAGTCTCCAACAGCAAAATTAGAGCCAGGAATCCCCACTCCCTCCCGCCAGACTCAGTCACCACTGTTGTTCACTTCTCTGCTCACAGGCCCATCTGGAGCCAGGAGCCATCCCACCCCGACCCGCCAGTCTCAGTCCACATCCAATTAGCCTCTGCTTCCCAGACCAGTTGGGGTCAGGGGACCATGCCCCTGCCTGCCAGTCTCAGTCCACTGCCTGGCAAGCCTCTATTCGCAGGCTCTGTTGGAGTCAAGGCACTGGCCCCACCCTCCAGTCTCAGGCCACACACAACTAGCCTCTGCTTGCCAGATCAGTTGGAGTCAGGGGACCACGCCCCCCACCTGCCAGTCTCAGTCCACTGCCTCTGTTAGAGTCAGGGCACTGCACTCCGCCCACAGGTCTCAGTCCTCACCTGGTAAACCTCTGTTCACCAGCCCCGCCAGAGACAGTGGGCCATGCCCTAGCCCTCAGGTCTTGGTTTACACCCTGTAAGCCACTGCTCAAAGGTTCTGTTGAAATCAGGGGATCATGCCCTTGCCTTCAGGTAGCAGTCCATGCCTATCAAGTTTCTGCTTGCAGGCCCAGCAGGGGCTGGGGACCAGCCCTGTCTGCCAAACTCAGTCCATATGGGGAAACCCCTCTCCCACTGTGGGTGCCGTCAGAGCTAGGGGTTCTGCACCCCATCCTGCCAGATACCACTGCAACTTAGGGTCAACACTACCACTGGCCAGGCATAGTCATAACCAAAGACTGCTCCTCCTCCCACTGAATGTCCTTTTCTTTCCATACCCTCTTTCTCACCCATTAGTCACAGATTCCATCCTGATGGTTGGCAGTCCACACTAGGCCCAGTTCTCTCAGAACAAGACCAAACACTCTGTGCTCTACAGGGGGCAGAACTTCAGACCACCATGCGAGGGGGAAAGGGTAGACTGGGAGTTTAGACTTGTGGGGGAAAATATCTGTTCAATTTTATGCCTGGTGGGGTGGTGTCTAGGTTCATAAGTGGGACCTCCCAGGAGAAAGAGACCTGGAGTTTAGTGGCTCTCTCCAGCAAGGTAAAATGAGAGGTCTTGTGTTCCCTATTTGTTCACAGATAGCCTGTGGCAGGCCCCCTGCTTGGCGGAGGGGTCTCCCGTCCTCTAGTCCATAGGCTTTGTACCTGTAATTTGGTTTCTTGAATGCTCTTCCTTGGAGTTACAGCTTTCTGAACTTCTTTGTTGGCTCAGCTCCCTGTCTTTGGCTTCATAGAGTCTGATTCTGTCCAGTTTTTCTTCCTCTGCTCAGGAGCCTCTGCCAAGAGTTGCTATTAGTTGGCCATCTTCCCAGAATTCCAAGATACTCTTATGCTACAATTGTAAAGCATGAACATTAAGCATGTGAGTGCGGTGATTTATCAAGGCAGAGTAAAGAAGGCATCTCCTTCCACTCCCTTGCCCACTCTGCCCCAGTCCCACAGCCTCGAGGCCTATACCCTCACCTTCTTCATGTCTTTACTCAGATGTCACTTTCCACAGAGAGTTTAGTCCAATAGTACATCTAAAGTGAACAGTCCCCACAAGAGACAACCCTCACTCTGACACCAACTGAAGGTTACTTCCTAGAAGGTGCTTACTAGAACCAACCACCCTCAGGTTAAGTAATTTGCTGGCGGAGCTCACAGAACTCACGGAAAGCTATTGCACACATGGTTGTGGTTTATTATACAGAAAGGACACAGATTAAAATAAGCCCACAAATGGATAAAACTCAGCCAAGCCAAGGGGCTAGGAGGGTCCAAACATGAAGCTTCCAGTTGTCCTCTCCTGGTAAAGTCACAGATGCCACTTATCACCATCAGGCATAACATACAGTTTACCTACTTGATTAAGCTCTCTCCCACAGGAATGTAAGCTCCACAAGGCTAGGAAATTTTGTCTGCTTTATTCACTACTGTGTCACCCCCTTCTAGAGTTGTACCATCCAATATGGTAGCCACAAGCCAATTGTGGGCAGTGGGCACTTAATAGTGGCTAGCCCACTTTGGGATACACTGTAAGTAGAAACTACACATTGAACTTTAAAGGCTGAATATTTAAAAAATAAAAATGAAAAATATCTTATTAATAATGTATTATGTTAGTTATACATTAAAATGACATTTATGACATATTGGATTATATAAAATACATTATTAACATTTATTTCACTTGTTTCTCTTTTATAAACTTGTTTAATGTGGTTTCTAGAAATTTTAAAATCTAATATGTGGCTTGAATTTGAGACGCTAGCTCTCTCCAGATATAAAATCAGACAACACTATTCTAGAAGAAATGTCAGTGAATTTTCTGTAAAGATAAAATAGTAAATATTTTAGGTTTTGTAAGCCATATGGCTTCTACCCCACTGCAATAGCACAAAAGCATCCCTAGAAAAGACTTAAACAAGGGTGGGGCATGTGGTGGCTCATGTAATCCTAGGCTTCACTCTGGGAGGACTGCTTGAGTTCAGGAGTTCAAGAGCAGCCTGAACAAGAGTGAAACCCCATCTGTACTGAAAATAGAAAAACTAGCTCGACATTGTGGCAGGTATCTGTAGTTCCAGCTACTCGAAAAGCTGAGGTATAAGGAGGACAGCTTAAACCCAAGAGTTTGAGAGTGCTGTGAGCTCTGACGATGCCACACACTCAACCCCAGGGTGACAGGGTGAGATTCTGCCCCCAACAAAAAGGAAAAGAAAAAAAAGAAAAGACTTAAACAAGCAGGTTGTGTTCCTATAAAAGGTTATTTATAAAATAGGCAGTCACACAATTTACCCTGTAAGACACAATTTGTAAAGCCCTGATCTAGAACATTATTTAGTCCATAGTAAATATTCAATAAATGTTTGTTGAGTAAATGACTGGAGAGAAGGCTCATATGGCTAAATTGTGTGAGCCAGGACAAATATGGGAAGATAATGTTGGAGATGGCCCAAAATGTAGAGCCTGTTACTTATGAATAATATTTTAAGCCCTTTAAGCAAAATAGAAACAAAATCTAATATAACTCATATAAAAGACCACAGTGATGCTATAGTTTGGCAACTCATTCTAAATAATGATGGCCAAAAGCTCCCAGATGAGTCTTTCTCCAAGACTTGCTCATAGCTGGAAAGAGTTGCCTTGTCAAGGTTGCACCTTTTTTTTTTTTTTTTTTTGGAGCGAACCCACATCCAATGACTCACCGCTGCAGAACCATAAAGGCCTGGCCTTCTTATCCTATGTGCAGACAACTCAAAAGGACTATCTAGCTCAAGAGCCCCCTATGGGATCGGCAGCTATGATCCCAGTTGTGTCTGCATCACATTTTCACTGTCTGCCCCACTCCTCACAGAAGTCCATCTGCTTCCATCCTCCCCTACAGGTGCAGGTCTCATAGTACTCCCCCCACAAAACTGCTTTGCACACAAATCTGCATCTCAGAGTTAGAGCTTCAGGGAGCCTAAATAGCTGGCAGTACAAGTGCCCTGAGAAAGCAAACTCTTGGAATGGGATTTTGGAGCTGATTACCTGTCAGCTAGCTGGCCAAGAGAACACTATTGCCAACTGTAGATAGCCCCTGGAAAGCTAAAGCTGTGCAATTGTCAAATTTGTCACTGGTGGAAAATAGAATTGTATATGGAGAGATGACTTGCTCTGGTGAGTGTAATGTGCCAGGCCTTTAGGGAGTAGAGAGAGAGAGTGTGATTATAAAGACAACAGAAATGGATGGCTATTACTGGGAGCTATTGCAGCATTGGAAAGAGATTATGCCAAAGATGAAAGCCAGAGGACCTCTCTCTGGCAGCATATAAAGAGACTCATATCCCACACCCAGGGGGCAGACATGGCTGGGGGCCAAGGCAGACGCAGAGACCAGTAAGTAGGCTATTGTAACAGTCCAGGAAAGGGACAGACGTGGCTTGGCCCAGGATGCTAGTGGCAGAACTGGGTTGAAGTAGTCAGATACTGGTTACATTTTGAAGGTATGCCCTAGTGTTTGTATTAGTTTCCTGTTGCTGCTATAACAAATCTACTGGTTTAAAACAATGCAAATTTATTCTCTTACAGTTTTGGAGGTCAGAAATCTGGAGAGTCATATGGGGCTGAAATCAATGTGTCAGAGGAACTGGTTCCTTCTGGGAGATCTGAGGGGAGAATTCCCTGATCTTTTCTAGCTTCTATAGGCTACCCAATTCCTTGGGTTATGAGCCACTTCCTCCATCTTTAACACACATCACTCTAACCTCTGCTTCAATCTTTACATCTCTTTTTTCTGTCTCTGATCTTCCTGCCTCCATTGTAGTTACAATGGGTTCACTTAGATAGTCCCTTTGACCATGTATGAAAAGATACAAATTCACAGTTTCTAGGGATTTCTATGTTGACAGATTTGGGGAAGGGAAAGACATTATACAGGCTACTCTGGGGTTGCATATGGGGTGTAAGAAAGGGAAGAGTCAAGAATGACCCTAATGTTTTGGGAACTGAGCAACTGGAAGGAGGAGGTGGCCATGAGCCTCAATGGGAAAAACACAAAACTCAAAGATTCAGCCTATCTATTCTTTTTTAGAACGAAAGTCCTACAACTTCTTCCCAAAGGCTCCCCTGTGTTAAAAGATAATTTTCAGAAAAAGGTAAAAATCATGACCCTCATATAGATGTAAAAATGAACACATATTGAAGAGTTTATTTTACTTACAAGATAAGAGAAAAACAGGCAGATGTGTTGTTTAGAGTTTTCTTTTAAACTGGTTTTCTTTAAAATCAGTTTAAAAGAAAACTCTAAACAATGCAAATTTATACGGAATAAAGGAATATTAAGATTAATGTAAATGAGGACAAAATTGAGTTTTCCACAATGGAGAGGAAGAAACTTAAAATCACTACCAGATAAGACAGCATTTATATACCAGTTACTTAAAACTTACAAAGAGTTGCAAATAGCCCAAAGACAATGAACAGATCTAGAATCTAATAACCCAGAAAGGTATACTACAGAAGGCACATGGTTTTCTATTGAAACACAAAGAATTTTTTTTCTGCACTTGATTTTTCTGACAAAAGTATTCAACATGTAAGTCTCAGGGAGGGTAGAGTGAATTTCTGGCAGGAGGAGAATGAGAAGGAGTCTAGAGGCAAGATCCAAGAAAGGACAGGCAGAAAGAAAAAGAAAAAGAACACATTTTAACATGAACGTTCTGCATTATATTCATTCTAATACTTTTTAACTTGTTAGTCTTTATAGAGAAGTTGTTATGGACTCAAAGTTTGTATCCCCTCAAAAGTTGATCCCCTAACCCTCAAAGTGATGGTATTAGGGGATGAGGCTCTTAGGAGGTGATTAGGCTTAGGTGAGGTCACAAAACTGGAGACCCTTGATGGAACTAGTGTTCTTGTGAAAAGAGGAAGAGAGATTGGAGCTCTCACTCTCTCTGACTGCACACACAAACACACACACACACACAGGAGGTCCTATGAGCACACAACAACATGGTGGCCACTATCACCAGGAACTGAATCTGCCTGCATCTTGATCTTGGACTTCCCAGACTCTAGAACTATGAAAAATAAATTTCCATATTTAGGCAACCCAGACTATGGTATTTTGTTATGGTAGCTACAGAAGACTAATTTAGAGGCTATTGGTTTTTGTTTTGTTTTGTTTTGTTTTTTTTGACCCAGTCACTATGTAATCAGCTACCTGGTGACATTTAATATTTCACTCCACTACCATTAGACCAGACTGAATATAAACCAACATAAATCTTCTACCTTTCAGGCCATTGTTGCTTTGAAAATAAGAAAGCATTCCTTTGGGGAGCTCTTCTCCAGCATACATCAGCCCTTCATTGTCTGTGGCAAGATTAGAGGTACAATGACTTGTATAAATAAGTAAAGTAGGATAAATGATTTTCCCTCTACTCTTCTAAGTTCTGGGCAGGAACACCCTGTAACAAAAGGCAGATTAACAAGAGAAAAACAAAGAGAAGTTCATCAACATATATATTTCATTTATGCATGGGAAAAAATCCAGGGAAAAAGTAACTGTCAAAGAAGAATTAGCTTAGAACTCCAATAAGGAAGCACGTTCGAAGATAAATTATTAGAGAAGTATCAAAACAAAAGAAAAGGACCTTGAGTGTTCAGGGACAGCAAATTGTGGGATGACATATAAGCAGGGAATTTATGGTAGATAAAAGCTAGTTAGTAAAAGTTTGTTATGCAGATCCTTCTTGTGCCATCTGCAGGCTGATGAGGGTCAGAAGTTGTCTTTGACCTTTGTCCTTCCTGATGGAGAGGGAAAGAGGGACATCTTTGTAAAGTTTTGCCCTGCTTTTAGACAAATAGGGAAAGAGCACAGAACCATTCTTGTGTCTGCTTCTTCTCAATTACCCCCAGCTGAAAGTAAACCTTTTGCCAAAGTGTCATATTTTGAGGTGGCATGTTCTGCTGCCTTTCACTAATAAGTTTAGTAGTATAGTATAAATTTAGGCCTATATGGCCTATTTTCCTCCATCCCTTCTTCTAATCCAATTATCATGCATGAATGAGAGAGAGAGAGTACTGTGTCAGTAATATTCGCAGAGCAGATATTCGCAGAGAAGATAAAATCCGGAACCAGATAAAAAATCGTGGACAGTCATTCGTACTCTTAATGGCAAGAGAAAGCTGTGTTGGGAGGAAAAACTTTTCCTCTATCTATTTAGGTTCAGGGCCTGCAGATTCACAACAAATTAACAGGGGAAACAAAAAAGACAGAATTCATTTATTTTAGGGAGGCTTCAGATAAATTGGCTCCCCCAAACATCTGCTATGGAAGAACAAATGCAAGGTGTGACAGTTTCAGGTAAAGTTTGTCTAAGCAATGACTCCCTGTGCTGATAGTCTCTTCTGGCTATAAACCTCCTAGAGAGGGGACTTATGGTAGCAGTATTTTTCAGGATGTCTTTTTTTTTTTTTTTTTTTGAGACAGATTCTCACTATTTCACCCTTGGTAGGGTAGAGTGCTGTGGTGTTACAGCTCACAGCAACCTCAAACTCTTGGGCTTAAGTGGTTCTGTTGCCTCAGCCTGCCAAGTAGCTGGGACTACAGGAGCCCGCCACAGGTCTGGCTATTTTTTGGTTGCAGTTGTCATTGTTGTTTAGCAGACCCAGGCTGGGTTCGAACCCACCAGCCTTGGTGCATGTGGCCAGTGCCGTAACCACTGTGCTACTGCGCCGAGCCACAGGATGTCTTTCTTAAGTCAGCAAAGGAAGTTTAGGGGTGTGTGTGTGTGCACGCGCACGCACAGGTATATTCCTGTAGCTGCTGTTTGTTTAGATGTTTTCCGCTTAAAATAATCTTTATGTCATTGAAGTGCATTTGGGATCCCCACAAGTGCAAAGCTATTCTTGCTGTAAATGACTTTTTTTTTCTTTTTTTTTTTTTATTGAATCATAGCTGTGTACAATAATTCAGTCATGGGGTACAGTGTACGAGCTTCAGATACAATCAGAGATATTTTCATCAACCTGATTGCGATAACATTCAAGAGACTTTCACATTACTTTGTGAGAACAATTTTGATCCGTATTTAGAAGTTTTCTCCTAACCCTTCAAATATGTACCACAGGTGTGATCCCGCCCTCTATCCTCACTCCCCCCACCCTCCCTCTCCCTCTCCTTCCCTCCCTCTCCCCTTTCCCTATCTTCTTGTGCAATAAGTGGGCTGTAGCCTACACTTGAAAGATATAAATTTGCTTCATAATAGGGATGTATACATTGGATACTTTTTCTTCCATTCTAGAGACACTTTGCTAAACATTTTCACATGCTTTCATACATTATTGTTAGATACAACTTGCAATTTCGAATGTAGTATTTTTAACTGTAAAGTCTATTGATTTAAATGTTTATAAAGGTTTCCTGCATCCTGTCTATTTTAAATTCTTAGGTCATCTGAAGAACAAATTGACAGCACCATGCAATTCTCTTCATGTGAGGAACAAAAATTAATTTATAACATTTATAATCATGTTTTTGTACCTTGATCTCTTGTTTGCTATTGACAGGAAAGTGTCACAACTGTGGAAAGACTGCTGTCTTTCTGCAAGCACACAGGGAACTGGGAGTAAGAGGTTCTAAATGCAACTGGACACCAGCTTCGCTGTGTTCTTGGGACCACCTGAAGGCAAAGTAACACGAATGCAATAAATTTTGGAAGGAACTCTGTCTTCTAGAGAAGTTTCAAGTCATCATACTCCTGCCTATTTTATTCTGGATTGGAATGATCTCTAAAAATAGTAATGTCTTAGGGCAGTGCCTGTGGCTCAAAGGAGTAGGGTGCCAGCCCCATATGCTGGAGGTAGCAGGTTCAAACCCAGCCCTGGCCAAAAACAGCAAAAAAAAAAAAAAAAAAAGTAATGACTTAAGAGCATTGCTGGCACACACATACATGGCACTAGCTGAAAGGAACCCTAGACTTTCCTGCTCATGTGGGGTCACTTTCTTCCTTCTGGCTACACTCTCTACATTTGACTACCTAAGAAAATCATTACTCCAAATTCAGCCCTTCCTTATGCCTCAATTTCTCACTCAAAAGAGTGTTAAATCAATATTATAAAGTAAATAAAATAAAGTACACCCAATGGTAAGAAGAGCAATGGGCTTGAAGGAGATCTGAATTCTAGTCATGTTTGGAAACAGCTGAGTTGTTTTACTTTGAGGAAGCCAAAAATAAAATTTAATTTCAATTACCCAAATGCAAAATTACACCAAACAAGAGTCCACTGCTGTCTCCCCCAGCTCTGAAGGCATTTCTATCTAATCCTATGAAGCCCCTGTACACGTTGTCCTTGCAGCCTTGGGTGAGCGCTCTGACTCCTAAGAGTTGCCCTTTATCACACTTAGATGAAGAAACACGATTGATGTCAGGGAACAAATCAACACAGCCTGCACCATGAGCCAGTTCCTTCCCAGTCTCATGCTGAAAATAGATCTCTCCAAGAATGATCAATCCCAGCACTGTGTGGGAGGCTGAAGAGGGAGAATTGCTTAAGCTTAAGAATTCGAGACTCGCCTGAGCCAGAGTGAGACCTCCGACTGATGAAAAAAATGGAAAAACCCAGCCGGGCGCTGCAGCGAGTGCCTGTAATCCCAGCGACTTCCAAAGGCTGAGGCCCCGGGATGCCCACAGCCCGAGTCTGAGGTTGCAGTGAGCTACCACGCCCACTGCACTCTGCTCAGGGGCATAGGGTGGGACCGTGTCTCAACAACAACCTGATTAAATTTAATAAAAAAAATTAATTAGGCCGCACGGCCCGGAAGGCGAAGACGTTGGTGGCAGTGGAGGTGGACAGAGGCAACCGAAAATGAAGGCTCGGCTATGAACTTGCTGGGGACACCAGCAGTAGCTGCAGATCTGGTAGCTGTCTCCTTGATGCGGGCCCCTGCTAACGCGACAGGCTTTAATATTATGGCAAGAAGGCATCAGAATCATAGTTTTCCTCTTCCAGGAGTTCAGTCGAGTGGTCAAATACATGCATTTGGGAATTGTATAGACAGTGATACTTTGGAAGAGGATGCTGAAGTGTATGAGCTTCGATCCAGAGGAAGAGCGAAAGTCCAAAGAAGTACATCAAGAGATAGACTTGATGACATTATTGTATTGACGAAAAATAAACAAGAAGGAGATACTTTAAATGCAATAGCCCTTCAGTACTGTTAGCAGATACCAAGAGAGTTAACAATCTCATCAGTGATCAAAACTTTTTCTCTCTTAGATCTATTAAAATTCCAGTAAAAAAGTTTAGTTCCTTGACTGAAACACTTTGTCCTCCAAAAGGAAGACAGACTTCACATCATTCATGTTTTCTGTACTCCCCAGAACAACAGGAAATTTTGCCAGCTACTGATTCCTTTTCTTCCAGTGAGTCAGCTGGTAGCTTTTTTTTTTTTCCTTGTAGAGACAGAGTCTCATTTTATTGCCCTTGGTGGAGTGCGGTGGCATCACGCAGCTCACAGCAACCTCCAACTCCTGGGCTTAGGCGATTCTCTTGCTTCAGCCTCCTGAGTGGCTGGGACTACAGGCGCAGCTGGTAGCTTTTTAAAAGAAGTAGACCAAAACATAGAACAAATAGTAAAGTGTACAGACAGCAAGAGAGAAAACCTTAATGAGGTGGTGTCTGCCTTGACAGCACAGCAAGTATGTTTCGAACCCGATAACAAAGACACTCCAGAACATAAGGATCCCTACTATGGAGCAGACTGGGGAATAGGGTGGTGGGCAGCTGTGGTGATAATGCTGATAGTAGATATAATAACGCCTGTATTTTACTTGCTATATTATGGAATTTTAGTTAGAGTGGTTGTTAGTCACCATTCAACAGTGTACTCTTTATGTTTACATTCAGGAATCACACCCCCGTCCCAGCAGAGAGAAGTGGAAAATGGAATCACTCCAACTAAAGGAATACGCTTTAGCCAAGAAGAGGATTGTAAACTCTACCGTCAAGATTCTCAGCCACCTCCTGCTCAACACTAAACATAGCCATGCCTTCCTGATCCGAACACTTTACCGAGGGTGAGTGTTCATGGTTGCCTGTGTGTATCTGCGTTGTGGTAAATCACTTGTATTTGGCAACCACTGCAAAGGCAGAATTTAGGGAGATTGAAGATGCTTTTCACACCTTTAAAAATTTTTTTGAGGGTGGCACTTGTGGCTCAGCAAGTAGGGCGCCGGCCCCATATACTGAGGGTATATGAGGGCCCCATTACTGAGGGTATATTGAGGGCCCCATTCCCTGCTGAACTGCAAAAACAAAAAAGTAGCCGAGTGTTGTGGCGGGCGCCTGTAGTCCCAGCTACTCAGGAGGCTGAGGCAAGAGAATCGCCTAAGCCCAACAGCTGGAGGTGGCTGTGAGCTGTGTGATGCCACGGCACTCTACTGAGGGCCATAGAGTGAGACTCTGTCTCTACAAAAAATAAATAAATAAATAAATAAAATAAAAAAAATTTGAGCCATCTGCAAATGTATAAAAATCTCTACATTTTCTGGTTGTTGATATTAAGAGCAGTCATTCAATAAATGTGGTTCATCAATGCTTAAGGCAGAAATGAATTTAAAAGTGTGTTTAGGAAGTTCTTGGAAGAAGCATCATTTTTCTTAAGACTAGTTACATTGAAATTATTTTTTAAAGATTTTAGTTTAAGGTTATTAAGATTAAATTTATGAAGCAGAATACTAACATCAGATGTCTGCAACTGAACAAAATTTACTGTGAACCACCAAAATGCTTAGTTGCAAAAAAGTTTGATTCTAAAATTACTTATGATAGCACATACTTAATCCACCATTTTGAAATTGTTAGCACGTGGTATGAAAGCATAAGTAAAAACAGAAATTAGAACATAATAGATAATTTCTGAAATAGAGGCTCAGAAATAGATTGATTTTAAGTCTCAAATAACGTGTTATTGTTGGGAAGGTGCTATCTAGTCATGAGAACACTGAAACAGGTCAAGATCTAAAGGTAGTTTTTGTGTCTTAAAGAAAGCTTTAAGATAGACCTTTTTTAAAACCTCACTTCTGCTTCCATTTTTAAAGTGATTATATTAGCCTCTGATATTTGAAAGGCACTTTTATAGTTTGATAAAAAGTGTTATACAGATTAGCATTATTTAGGAAATAATTCCTTAAATACTGTGATAAATCCTTGCTGTGTTACATATAGTAACATGCCTTAATTATATTTAATGCCTTATAATATTACTTCTTGTAAGTAAATACAAGTTTTAAAGTTAAGCACTATTTCAGATGATCTAGTTAGACTCATCACTGTCTATAAAAACTTCATCCGCACCTTCACTATCAAGCTCAAGTTAATTAGGTCAAAAATAAATCTTTATTGTGTACCTCCGAGGTCTGTAGAAGAAAATGGTTCATTAACAAAAATAAGAGAAGCTTTTTGCATTAGCAATACCAGGCAAATTGCTTTATTTATTGATGCCTTCACCTCTGTTTTTCAAAGAGGACTATTCCAACTTACTTTTTTTTTTCTGTTATAGCATCAAATTGGGGAAATAGAGGCCAAAGGAGGTGTGGATTGTTTGTAAGGGCTTGATAGTGCCACTTTTTAAGATGTTAAGTCAGCCAGAGTCTGACTAAATAAGTATTTCCATACTCATTCCATCGTTTAATGTTTAAAAGTATGTGTTTTTAAAATGTAACCAAAATGATTCAATAGAAATGAGATTTGGTGGAGTCTGGATTGTTTTGTACATAATAAAGTATATGCTTTAAGATACATAATACCACCTTATTTTCTGGGCATTATTTCCTAATTTTTAATGTTTCAGCCTTTTAATCAGTTGTATTATATTTTAAATTCCAATCTTGATACAAAATTGTGTGAATAAATATTTTTGGTAAGTGGAGTTTTATGTACTTTCTGGAGAAAAGCATCAAAAGATATGACAAGAAGTTAAACATTAAAGTCCTTGCACATATGAGAGAACCTTGGACAATTATCAGAAAGTGTTTAAAAGAAATTGCAAATTGATTCTTTTAGTAAATTTTTTAAACATTTTAAATTTGTTCTAATGGGCCTTATGCATCTTGAAAAGAGCAATGTGATAAAATTTATGCTTAGTGTTAATTGGTCACTTTATATCATATTTATTAAGCCTGCTGAAAAATCAAGTTTTAAGGAAGAAATTGCAGATTTTACTTTAGGGTAGAGCAGGTTAGGTATCTGGAGAACTTTGCTTGCATCAAATTGATGAAATTACAGAGTCAGTTATTCTTTTTTGCTAGTTGTGAAATGGTGGTGGAGGTGTCTGATTTCCAAAATGTGTAGCTTAATTTTAAAGTAATGAGGCATACTGTATAACTGGTTAAAAAACATTTTGATATTGCATAGTGTATCCCCCTTTTTGAAGGAAAAATAACATGACATAATGAGGCAGTTTCCTTTTCTGTTTGAATTACATATTTTTGAATTGACTGGATATAATTTGAATTATATATAATTCTATATGTTATATATAATTATAACATGTTTTATATAGAATTATAGATTCTAATAATCATTGAAAAGAATATCCTAAGCATTGAATACATTTAGAATAATTTTAACTTTTAAAAAGTACTAATTCATGTATTCATTACATTTATAGCAAATTCAAATTACTTTGTATAACTAAATAACAAGTAGTTATGTTTGACATTATTTTGTGTTGAAATTCTTATTTGAATTTACTTTGAGGCTTTATAATTGTGTGTGTGTATGTGAGTGTATGCATGTATGCAAATGTAAAAGTAATTGAGAACCACTGCATTTGGTTCTCTTAAAAATTTAGAGTTGCAAGTGAAGAAAAATCTGGTGTTATTTATGGAAGATTTTCTTTTTCCTTAAGTCTGAGTAAGCATGATTAGCCAATGGATGCCATTTAAATTTGCTGTCTCACTCCTAGAAAATCAACAAATTCATGTCTTCAAAACACAAGTTAAGATGGGTTAGAATCTGCTGTCCACATTAAGAATAGAAGACTGACTGCAATATTATCTCCAAAGGACTTTTTTAAAAAATTATGTTTATATATTTTTATAAATATATTTATATATTTTATTATCTTTATCATTAAATCATAGCTGTGTACAATAGTGCAATCAAGGGGTACAATATGCTGGTTTCATATACAATCTTAACTTTCATCAAACTGATTAACATAGCCTTCCTGGCATTTTCTAAGTTATTATATGAGGACTTTTTACAACTTTTTCTGGACTCTATCTGCTTGTTCAGTGGTCTGAAGAGTTCTTTAAATGAACCACTACTTAGTAATTATAAGTATTTTTTTATTTTTGAGACAGAGCCTCAAGCTGTCACCCTGGATAGAGTGCCGTGGCATTATAGCTCACAGCAACCTCCAATTTCTGGGCTCGAGCAAGTCTCCTGCCTCTGCCTCCCAAGTAGCTGGGACTACAGGCACCGGCCACACGCCCGGCCATTTTTAGGTTGCAGCCACCATTGTTGTTTGGCGGGCCGGGCTGGATTCGAACCCGCCAGCTCAGGTGTATGTGGCTGGCACCTTAGCCCGTTGAGCCACAGGCACTGAGCCTATAAGTATTATTGTAATAGTAATAGTTATGTGTAATACTATTTCTAAAATAATTTAGTTGGAAACAAGAAGGATACAGTTTGTTTTAGAAATATAAAGCAAGGATCTAATCAAAGTGTTACCAGGTAAAGATGGAATTTTTAGAAGTCTTTATTTAAATGATACATTGTAATGAGATTCATTCTTGTTTTGGATTGTAACAGTGTTGCTCAGGAAATCAGTATTTTTTCTTCTAAGTATGTGCATATTGCACTCTTAGATCACAGAAATATCTGAATGCTTTATTAAATTCCTTTTATGTATGCAAAATCTACAAATCTTTTGTATAATGTATTTTATACAAATGCTAAATGTAACTGTAGAACATTATGTTAGCATGTACATCTGTAAAAGTGGTTTTTAAAACATTTTGCCCCTTATTTTTCAGATTTTAAAAGATCTACACAATGTAATAAAGTTTCTATTTTAATATTCAATCTAAAATGGAAGCCTGTGAATTTAATCAAATAAAGCATTTTTTTCTCCTCTGCAAAAAAAAAGATTAAGATAAAATAAAATAACTGGAAGAAAAAACTGTACTTATGAAACTATTTTGTTTGCTTATTTCATTGAAAAGAAGATGAAACATAATTACTAAGGATAAAATCACTTTACTCAAACACGCATCTTGATTTTTTTCATAAAGAGTTTGAAATGACTGCTTATATAAATTTTATGCAGATAATTCAATTTCTTTCTGAGAAATACAAGACCAACAGTACCTTGTTGAAAGAACATACAGCTTCTTAATTTGTGTTCACTTTCTAGAATAAGGATGAAAAAGAAATAATTCTGATGTCTTCTATGCATTACCAGAGGAAATGACCCAATATAATATGCCAATTTGGTGATAGAGAACACCTGATTTATAATATATTAAGGAGGGAATCTCCTTTGTTAGTTTCCCACATAGACAGGGCCCATAGAGTCTGAAGTAGATTGGCTTCCAGACAGAATCCCAGTGGACACTGGGCTCAGGTGGAAAAACACCTTCTCTAGATCAAATGGTATCTTACATGCTGAAACCAGAGTATGGGGTGTGTGGTAATTGAATTTGAAGTCCATGGGAAAATGATGAGCATGAAAGAGATAAAGATTTTAATTAAGAGATTGAGGAAAAGTAAGGAGTGAAAGTTTTTAAAAATAATTATATTTTCTGCAGTGTAATCTAATTCTTTGTACCCTCAATGAATCCCAAACAATAAAGAAGAAGAAGGAAAAAAAGCAATGTGAGAAACTCTAAGTAAAAATGAAACAAAAAGATTTATATTTTCACATTTCATAAAATAACCTT
This sequence comes from Perodicticus potto, assembly GCA_963574655.1. Lineage (NCBI taxonomy): Eukaryota > Metazoa > Chordata > Mammalia > Primates > Lorisidae > Perodicticus > Perodicticus potto. The sequence goes on along the minus strand of CAUYRH010030231.1, from coordinate 1,485 downwards.
TCATATAGTACAAAGCCAAGACATTTAAGTAAACTCAGAGAATAATTAGTTGCTTTACTTCAGCATCACTGTGCCTAATCAACTTTATCACTTGAAACAGATAAAAATACTGCATATGTTTATGTGAGCAAAAAATTTATGATGAGGCAGCATTGAGGACCAGAAGAGGTTCAGACAGCCCTGTGCAGCAGTGTGAATAGTAAGCTTTTATAGGCCAGACAGAAGCAAAGAAGAAAAATGACCTGATTAGCAAAAGCTAGATATCTTCAATATTTGAACATTGTGGGGTTTAATTTGGCAATACTGTAAGGTGGTGGAAAAATATTTCATGTATGTAACATACATACAGATATAGATATATGAACATATCTAATCAAAAATTTTAAGCATCTGCCAGGTATAATAATACAAACCTCACTAATTTATTAAGGGATATACAGATCCAAGTTGTTTGATTGAACAGTGGAATAAAATTTTCTGTCCAGATGCTGAAGTCCTTTTATTAATATTTATGGAAAAGATCATTAAGGTTTTAAAAAATTTGCCCAATTTCCAATATCCTTTTTTCATTTTTCTTCTAATGTGTTATGTGCTCGAAGCTTGCTTTTTAAAGGAATAGCTATTATGTCTTAGAGAAAACAACATAGAAAACTTAAATTGGAAAGGCACAGAGCATAGACTTCAGGCTTGAATACCATAATTTGCTTAAAGCAAGAAACAAGGACATAGGTAAAAGTCAAGTTAGAGAAGATGACCAGTAAAAGCACCTTAAACAAAAGTAAAGCCTGTTTCATAGATTTAAGCCAATATCTTCTCCAATGTAAGAATGTCAAGTGACTTAGTTCTCTGTCTTTTCCTGATGCAGAAAAGGGAATCTTTTACAAATGGAGCTTTCCTTTGATATAAATTTCTCTTCAATAAAAATCTCAAAATAACCAACATTGTATAGTGGAGATTAATAAGTCTAGATCAGAAGTTTTCTAACCCAGTCTGTGTCTTTTAACTTAAATAGTAAGTAAATGAAGCCAATCAAAGACCAGGATAGGTATTTCTGCCTTAAGACTAGAGATAGGTATATCCTTTCTGTCTTGTTTTGTTTTCAAAATTGTATGACATGCCAATTAGGTTTCTTTTTTCAAAAAAGAGTTTTGAAGCATGTCAAAGATCATGACAATAAGAAAAAAGTAGACAGAGCTAGAACAATACAGGGTGTCCATAAAGTTCATGTACAATTTAAAATAGTGAAATACTTTACATTGCACACAAACTTTATGGACACCCTGCATTTACTTGGCTGGGTTTGGGAAGAGGCGCTTCATTTGACGGAGAGAAGCAGGGAGAAGCAGGATGGAGAAAACACAAAGGACTAATTCTAACAAATGTTTTTCTGAAAGTTAGTCAAGCGTTGATGGGACAAGTTTAGGCATGAAGATATTCCAAACACAGAAATATTCTTCTTTGTGTTTTCTCTCTAAGGGATTGGTT
>CAUYRH010030230.1:0-31698 GCA_963574655.1 Perodicticus potto | reverse complement strand
GAGACGGGGAAAGACCGGGAGAGGAACGGAGAGAGCATCTCTCTCCCCACTTGAAATCTCTCCCTCTACCAGGAGCTTTGGTGTTTTCTGTATTCTTTTCTGTAAATCAATTCTGTCTTACCACGGAGGGGTGGGGGGTGGGGGAAATAATGTAATGAAGAATAATAATAAAATACATATATTTAAAGAAAAAAAAAAAAGAAAGATAATCCAAAAGTGACTCCATTTTTACAATAAAAAATATTTCATACAAAAAAAAAAAAATAACCTGCTGAAACTGAGTTGCAGCTGCCCCTTTAGACAGGCCACCTTCCTTAGTGAGGGCAGCCCTCGCCTCTGTGGGTTACTGTAGACCCCACCCACATTGGATTTTGAATCCACATCTTGCTGGTTTTAAAAGCTACTGACATTAATAGGAATCCCATGAAATGGAGAACTCCCTTCTTGAGTTCATTTCTTCATCCACTGTAAGACATCCTCTCCAACCCCCTCTAGCCTGTGATTCTTTCACTCCTTGGTGCCACCAAATCCTAATGCCCACGCTGGGTGCCTGCACCTCCTACCAGCCCTGCGGACAGCTCTAGTGGCAGCAGGCTGAGCGCCCTGCCCCGAAGCCCACCCAGCTTTTGGGAAGTGCTAAGGTGGGCAGGTGAGTGCCCTGGGAGGGCATGGTTCCTGGCTGACCCCAGTGGCCCCAGCCGCTGCCATCCATGTGTTGCTTCCTAGACAGAGGGAGTGTGTTTGTGGAGACCACCCACCCAAGGGTTGGGCCACCTCTCCAGAACCTCCTTTCAAAGACACTCTAGTTACCCTTCACTCGGCTGGTGCAATGTCTTGAGGTTGCCCAGGCTGTCGGGGTAGTAGTGACCCAGCTGAGGAACTGTTTCCTGCCCTCTGCAAGCCCAGCTTTCAAAGCTGTCAATTCACTCTTCCTTCCCTCCTGCCTACTTCCCACCCTCCTCTCCTCCCCAACATTCTTTGCTTCTTGTTTACATTGCAGAAAACATCTGCGAGAGTAAATGACTGAGATGAAAGATCTTGGCAAAGGGCTATTTTTCTTTGCTTGGCTTAAAGGGGGACAGATAAAGACTTCAGCCTCACCCTTGCCTTCCCCAGGGTGACTCCCTCCTCCAGCTCCCAGAGAGGAGAGAAATGGGATCTGAATGAAGACAGACTAGAAGGGGGCCCAGCTGGCTCCAAGGCCCCCAGTCCCCAGGCAGGGGAGATTGTTTTTCCAGTGGAACAGTCTGGCTTGGAAGAAAAGCCTCCACCAGGGTGGAGTGCAGGGAAAGAAGATGGGCATGCTTCTGCAGCTGGCTCTGCGGGGTTTCTCCTGCTGACTCTACCAAGCATTCCCCCCACCTTTTTCCACTCTCACCCTCACCTCAGGCAGCACGGCAACTCCCAGCAGCAGTATGGTGATGAGACCACCCTTTCCTCCCTTCTGCTCCTCTCTTCTGAGCCTGGGCTGCACATCCTCTCCTTCTACCTGGCCACTGTCATGATGATTAGATGAAGCCCTAACGCCATGCACCGCAGGACCGGCTTGTCATGCTGGCTAGAGCTGAGTGTCTGGGCAGCCCCCACTGACATGGCATGGGAGCATCAGAGTTTCCAGGGAGGCTGGCTCAAAGCCTCCCACAAAGCAAGGCTGAGCGGGGAGCTCTCCCTGCCCTATCACACCTACTGACCTTGACCAGAGGCTCCCTGGTTTTCCCCCTTGCCTGACAGTCCTGTTGGAGTCCTACACTGACCGCGGGCTTCTTGGAAAGGGCAGGTCCAGATGTTAGAGGACTTCTGTACCTGGACCGTGACAAGGCAGTTGTCATTTAGGAGAATAATGAGCAGATAATTATCAGGATGGAGCATGAGACAGATAAGTTTTATTCAGGAGTTAGAAGGAAGCTGGGCTGTGGGCAGCAAGTTAGAAGGAAAGCAACTGGGCAGCTGAGCTCCAGGGCAGGGACTATCCTCTTAGGTACATCATTGTCTGGCCTAGATCCACTAGGCTCACCAACTGAACCCAGGCAAGTCTGTCCATGGAGGATTAAGCTGGTGGGCACAGAGCAGGAGGACTGAACCTGACAGCCTGCTGCAAGGCTCCTGGACCTGCTCTGTCGACTCTTCCATATGCTGTGGAGAAACGGCCTGTCCCTGTGTACAGACCGAGGAAGAAGAAGGTTGGATATGTCTCCTCCCAAGCTGAGAAGCCTGAAGCCCCCAGACCAATCTCTGCAGGGGATATGCCTGGCAGGGTTCCTGTGAGCTATTTCCTAGGGCTCAGCTCCCTACCAGGCTCACTGAGTATCATTATTCAAATTTACATTTGGTGATGGGGAAACTGAGTCCCAAGAGATCAAGCAACAACCCCGAGTCACACAGTGATGAGTGTAAGTTGCAGAGTCAGAATTCGAACCTGGGTCTGTGTTCAAAGCCTCAGCATTCCCTCTGCTAGACCTGTGCTGTCCTGTATGGATGTCACACATCACATGTGGCTATTGAAAATTAATTAAGTTCAGAGTTCAGTGGCCACATGTGGCCAGTGGTGGTCCTACTGGACAGTGCAGCTATGGGACATTCCGTCTTTGCAAAACGTTCTTATCAGATAGCACCATGACTAGGCAGTACCGAGCCCTGTCCTCTTTTTTTTTTTTGAGGCTAAGTTTTACTATGTCACCCTCAGTAGAGTGCCATGGCGTCACAGCTCACAGCACACAGCAACTTCCAGCTCTTGGATTTAGGCAATTCTCTTGCCTCAGCCTTCCAAGTAGCTGGGACTACAGGCGCCCACTGTAACACCTGGCTATTTTGTTGTTGCAGTTGTCATTGTTGTTTACCCGGCCTGGACCAGTTTCAAACCCACCAGCCTTGGTGTCTGTGACTGGCGCCGAAACCACTATGCTATGGGCTGCGAGCCAACCTCCCTGTCCTGTTTTAACCATGCTGTTTGCACCTTTTTATACAGCTACACACTGGTCTAGTCTCCAGACACCTATTCCCTATCCCCTCTTTCCATCCACCCCAAAGAGCGGCAGCTGAGCTCGGGGGCAGAAACTATTCTCTTAGCCACATCATTGTCATTGTCATTCTTGAACTCGTTTGGTGAAGGGGACACTGGAGAGCAGAGGGGCAAGTGTCCCGAGGGGGCTGGGAGCCAGGAAGTCAGCCCTGAACTCCCCATCACCCTGCACCTTCCTTGCTGTGTCTGTGCAGGGCCCAGTAGGTGGGGGCCTTGGGGCCCAGCTCACTCAGCCACTGAGGCAGGCCCAAGGTTCACTCTGCCGGCCGTCGGCAGCCTTTTCAATCACCCGGCCCTCTGAATAGGGCCCTGTGAGTAAGCTTTGTGTAGCAGCTAAGGAGAAAGGGACTCTGTGTGGGAGCGGGGGCTGCTGTGCACCCCTGCACAGAGGCCAGCTCTGTGCAGCACTGCCCCAGGCAGGGCTGGGGAGGGGCAGTGAGCTGGGCACACACCAGCCTCCCTGTTCTGATATGGGTTCCTGCGTGATGGGCCTCAGTCCTCAGTTGCCCCATGGAGAAAAGGGGGAGAAGAGGGATCTGAAAATTAGACAAAGGTTTTCTACTTGGGGATTTTGTGTACAGTCTTATTTGAGTCTCGAAGCCATGCTGGGAGGTGGGTGGGGCAGCTGTGCTCCTCCCTGTGGACTGAGATGACTGAGGCCCGTAGAGAAACCTGCCCTGGTTCACCCGTCTAGAAGGTGGTGGAGGAAGGGCTACCTGTAGCTAGGTGAGCAGGGCCAGGCCTCCCGAAGGCGCTGGCAGCACTCAGCCTGGTTTTGTACTGCCTGGGCCCCCAGCACATGCATGCTGCTGTTTGCCTTTCTGGTAGGTTCTCCATTGAACCTGAGGTCCCTGAAGGGTAGGGACCATGTTCTGCTCCTTGCTAAAAGCCAGCACCTGGCACGTGCGTGGCTCTTGGAAAGCGCCCAACAGACATGAGGCAGAAGGATGAATGGCTATGGCTGAATGTGAGCAGAATGCTTAGGGTGGCAGTGTCACCTGGCCCCGTCTGTGTAAGAGAAGAGGAGATGGCAGAGGCTGGGACGGTACAGTCTCCATCCCCTCCTGAGCTAACCACCAGGAATAGGAAGAATAGACCCTATTGATGTGTAAGATCTTAGGGCCCGTCTCCAGCTCCTCCCTGCCCCTTGCTGCCTGTTGGAAGCCAGAGGCCCACCCGGCTGACTCCCTGTGCTCTGGAGGGCCCTATGGGCTGCTTTGCTGACAGGCCCAGCTGGGTGGAGGCTGTAACTGGAACAAGAGCTGCGTGTCAGAGGGGACAAGGCTGCATGAGAAGACCTCAGCCAGGATGAACTAAATCTGCCCATCTCCTCCCATGTGCCTGCCCTCTCCCCTGACCTGCACAGGTTTGCAATTCATCTGCCATCCTCAGATGCTGTTCCTGCTATCAGATGATGAAAATGGAGATTCGTCTTAAAGAAAGAAAGAAGTAGCTTGCTTCCCCGCTTCCAAGTCTATTTGAACCCCTCCCCTCCCCCATCACCATGTGTTTCTGAAACCTGGGGTTGTTCCAAGTCCTAAATATGCTGGAAAGTGTATCCCTGAGCAGCTGTGAACCTGCTCAGGCTGCAGTGGCCCCAGGGTGAATCAGAAACCAAGAGATAGGCTGGCTAACAATGCGGCCCCTTGTTCCCGCATGGGGAGAGAGATCACCATCGGTGCAGGGCTCCTGGGAGTGGGGGAAGCTCTCCCTCTCCTTCTCTCTCTTTCTCACACACACACACTCACACTCACTCACCATTTGCCTCCTGGCACCATCCATCCCTCTAGCCCACCCAGAGGAAACGCTGGCGAAGACTGTGACATGGCAGGCCAAGGCTATCATGACTGGCAGCTGGGCAGCCTCTCCCTGTGTTGCCTCCTTCCCAATCTCCTTCTCTTCTTTCATGAAGGCAGGGAGGGGGCTACAGAGGAGGGTGTGCAGGATGCCAAATGGAGTGGGCCTGTCTCGAGGTCTCCCACTGAGCTGGGGCCATGAAGGATGATTGGATCACAGCCGAAGGGGCGTCTTGGAGCCTGAGAAGGTTTAGGGAAGGCCGTTTGCAGGAAGCAGACACCCTGAAAAGCATAACTTGCAGGCAAGTTTTGAAGCAGGCTTGGTCGCAGAATTGGCAGCTGCTCAAGGCCATGGTAGAGTTGGGGGACCTTCCCATCAGACCTGATTACAACTACTCACGAGCCTGGCCAACTGCAGGCATTAAGTGCCAAGTACCCTTGGGAGTCCAAACCACCCACAGAAACAGCCCTATTTATACTTCCCACATTGTGGTAGGTGAGGCCACGGGTTCTTTGATCACAAATGGATAAACTGAGGCTCAAAGCCACTTGACTGCCAGATGGTGACAATGAAAAAATTGGAAGCTCAGCTCCTTGACTCAGTTCTTAAAGGGTAAGTTCTGCTTACCAGATGCTTTCCAAGAACCCCATCTAAAAGCAAGTAAGAAAGAAGGATTAGCAAAGCAAAGTGTCCCCAAAGGCTCAACTTCCCAGACAAGGTGGGGACAGCCCAAACTCCAGAATGTTTCCAGGACAGAAAAAGGCCTCAGTGCTCAGACTGGCCCAGCAGAGACCCCTCAACTCTGAAGTTCTAGTCTCTGTCTCCTTCCCCACATCCGCTGTGTCAGAGTTCTCCAACCCTGCCCTCTCTGTTACCTTTCAAGCACTGTTGCCTTACTTCATGTCCACATCATCTTTTTGTGAATTTTACCACAGCTTCTTCCCCTCACTGTGCCATTCAAACCAAAAGTGCATCCATTCATATGCGGCCCTGCTCAAAAACCTCTCTGTTTCCCCTCATCCTCAGGATTGAGTGCAAATATCCTCATCATACAGGCCCTTTATACACTGGGCCCGGCCCAATTCATCCCCTTCTCCTTTAATCTCTCCTGGAAGCTGCCATGTCTAGCAGTTGAACTGTTCTGTGATGCCCCCGTGCCTTTGCACATGATGTTCCATCTGCCTACAACATTCTTCCTCTGCCATTGCTCTACATGGAAATTTTGTATCCTCCCTTCAGAACACACTCAAGTGCTCTCAGACTCTATGCAGGGTTCTGTGTTTATGCCTCTATTGTAGGGCTTCTTTCAACTGTAATGATCATTTGCAAATCTGCCTATCTCACTGGGCTAGTGGTTCTCAATCTGGGGTGATTTTGTTTCCACGATTTTGGCCATGTCTGCAGACATTTTTGTCACAACTTGTATGTAGGGATGCTACCACTGGCATCTAATGGCTGGAAGCCAGGGGTGCTGCTGAATACCCCAGAGTGCACAGAACAACCCACATAACCATTATGGGGCTAAAATGTTCATTGGGCCGAGGTTGAGAAGACTTGGATTAGTCCGTGTGTCTCTCTGAGGCAAATTCTTATTTTTACCTCTAGTGCTTGGCCTAAAAAGGTGTCTAATAATATTTTCTCAAAGTTTTGTTTTTACTGTTAGTTTCCTGGAGACAGAGGTCTCACTATGTTGTCTAGGCAGGAGTGCAGGGGCTATTCTCAAATGCAGTTAGAGCACAATCAAACTGCCAGGCTCAATACATCCTCCTGCGTTAGCCTTCTGAGGAGCTAGGATGACAGGTGTGCATCACTCCTCCCAAAAACTGTCTTTTGAATAAGTAAATGGATAGTCAAACTTAATAATTATATACTCTTTACCTACAGGACATGGGTCACTTTGAGACTGCCACGTTAGAACTTAAAGTTGACTGATAGAGTGAGTGAGCAAGCATGAGGAAAAGGATGTAATAAAACATGTACATGAATCAGATGCTTTGCTTTCAATGCAGAAGGGACCATTCTATCATCAGAGTGGACCTCTAGGCAGGCGTAAGTGCACATTGTCACTGCAGCACTCCTTTGTAAGTTAGACGGGGCTTGTGATTAAGAAGCATCACAAAGCAGGAGTCAGACCCTTATTAGGACAGTGGACTCAAGGCCTGGTGCCACATCCCAAGGGGTGCTCTGGCCAACTTGGACATGGTACAGAGAGAATCCATGAAAATGATTAAGCCTCTGGACACCAGCCTTGATGAAGACAAAAGGAATTGATATTATTTAACCTTAAGAAAGTGATGGCATGAAGTGTGTCCTAATAGCTATTTTCCAGTAAGAGAGGAGGTTGTTCAACAGAGGGAATGACCCACCACTTTTTGGTATCCAGGACCCAAGAAGATGAGGAGAAAGGAGGGAAAATGGCTTCTGGACAAAGCAAGTAAGTGAAGGGTTAGCAAGGACCCACAGATGCTTGTTGCCGAGGGTCCTATAGGACCCAGTGTCTCTTGCCACTTCTCTAGACTGTCTCCCTACACCATCGCTAGCACTGTTGGAGGACTGCGGACATCTAAAACTTACCTTTGAAGTGAAAAGACCAGAGCAGCCTGGGGGCAGAGGGCAGGAGTTTCAAGGAGATAGAAAAGGTGAGAAAGAAAGAGAAAGGACGGCGAGAGCACAGAGGCAGCTGGAAAGACATCAGGAAAAAGTCGAGGCTGGACGGCGAGGCCTCAGCATCTGGAGAGCAGACCTGTGCTATATTTAGACTGCCATGACTTGCAATAATTTGTGTGAGGGGGGAAAAGGAAAATGTGAAGTTGGCGTTGTTCTCGGGGAGGGAATGAGTTATAAGAAAGGAACGGCTTGATAGGGGCAGGCTGCGCATGAGGCCTCAGCCCTTGGCTGCTAGGAAAGGGCGTCTGAGCAGCGCAGGCCGTCAAGAGTGAGTGATGGTGTTTACTGAATCTAATCCAGCTCATGCCCCCATTCCCAGATGTGCCCTGTGCTCCCCACTGAGAATGTGGGGTGCTGGGCATGCCAGGTGGCCCATCTACCGCAGCACCAAGATGTTTCCGGAATGATTCAGGGTGCTTTCTGGAGAAGTGAGGGTCAAGGCAGGAGTTCTGGATGGGGGCTCAGGGCTTACGTGAGCAGCACTCTGTAAATTTGAGGAATGTGTATACATTGCTGAGGCCTCTCTCCAGCTGGATTATAAATAGAGGATTAGTTCAAAGGCAGGCAGCCTTTTAAAGAGACGTGCCAAGTGAAGCCTGAAAACCAAATAGAGTAAAACCTTCCCAAACCCCTGTTGGTTTATTCCAAATCGTATGCTAGTCAAAGCTACTGCGTTTCCCTGGCTGACTAGGTGCCCTACTGTCCTTTAGGAAATAGTCTAGAGAGGATTTGAACCGAACTATAACAAAGCCTCAGTTATCCAGAACAAAACATGTCATTCTGGGTAGTGGAGACTTCCAGCTGGCGTAAGTTTATCCTTTTAAACATCACATTTAAAAATTTAATCAATTTGTATGGAACTCTTTCCAAAAAAAAAGTCACATCCTTACCAGGTTTTCAAATAGAATATACTGATCTTAATTTAACATTTTTGTTCTGCTTACGGTCATTTTTGTAAACTTTAGTTACTGTGCTGTTGCGTGGTAGTGCCCAAACCATTGAGCTATGTGTGGCCATTTGTATCTATTCAAGCTGTTGTGCTTGGAATTTCCCGAGTCTACTTTTTTTTTCTAAAATCACTTTTTAGTCTCTTTTCTTGTAGCCAGAAATTACTTTTCCCCTTTGTGAGGGAGAATGCTATTTTCCGGGCAGCAACCTCACAACCCATCTTCTTTTAGTCTAATTGCCTTCTTTTAGTTTGTTCTGGGTTGAGAAACCAGATAACCAAACTTGATAAAATTCCATATAAATAAAAAGTAAATATATTATGAGAGAGGATCCTAGCTTTTCCTATTTCTGTAAGATTTATCCAGTCTTTCTTAAAGGATAATAGGCCATCCAGCCCTCTAGGGAACACAGTTGTTTTGAATTATATACTGCTTTAAATATACCAGTATGAGCCTGTGTAGATAATTCTGATGACTAAGGCATCTTCTGGCTCGTCCCCAGGTTCTAATCTGATTGTAGGTAGTGAAGCATCTGGGTAGCTCTGTTTCGGGTAGAAATAAAGCTTTACCCTAATTTGCAGTCTTGGTTCTCAAGGTCTTTGCACTTAAGGTAATTGGGTTTTCTGCCCTCTTTGAAGCTGGTAGTGTGATTAAGTCCAGCACAAAGAAAAGATCATAAATAATTACCCTGCCCCCTTATACATTAATGTCTCATTTTCTATTCTTGGAAGATTTGGGAGATTCTAGGTAGGATGCTAAGTAGAAGAGTCATATCAAGGAATGAGAGAATAGGCACTCAGAGCCACTGAGTTGTGAGTTGGATCAGAAAGCAGATAGAAACTGGATATTTAGGCTGGGCGTGGTGGCTCCCGCCTGTAATCCTAGCACTCTGGGAGGCTGAGGTTGGTGGATTGCTTGAGCTCAGAAGTTTGAGAACAGCCTGAGCAAAAGCTAGACCGTCTCTAAAAATAGCTGGGTGTTGTGGTGGGCGCCTGTAGTCCCAGCTACTCGGGAGGCTGACACAAGAGAATCACTTGAGCCTATGAATTTGGGGTTTCTACCAAGGGTGACAAAGTGAGACTCTGTCAAAAAGAAAGAAGGAAGAAAGGAAGGAAGGAAGGAGAAAGACAGGAAGAAAGGAAAAGAAAGAAAGAAAGAAAAAAAGAAAGAAAGAAAAGAAAGAAAGAAACTGGTTATTCGTGTCCATTCAAAGTTGAAAATACATCAAGCCAACCCAGGATGGTCCACAGGTCCATGGGTTGTTTTCAGCATCTTCTGGTTAAGTAATGAAGCTTTGTCTGTGGTTAATCAGAATTGGTGCTTTGTAAAGTCCTAACATAGCTGACTTCCCATCAGCAAAGATCAGATGTTCTAATGAGAAATTAGGCTCAGTAAGGGAGTGATTTTAGATTCTCATAGACCAACAGGTGAATAGGAGACTCTTAGGAGCCCTACAGCCCAGGCCACAGCCATGAGGTAGCACTCTACCCGCATGCCTCAAGGTGAAAGGAGACTCCTACTATTTCAAAGGGTGTTCCTTAGAAGTGTTATTACATCTTACTTCTGTATAAAAGCTCAGGGCCACACTGACCTTGTTCTCATATCAGTATCAAGTTGAAAGAGGGCTGGGCCCTGTGCTGAAGGTGTTCATCTTGGCCAGTCTGTGCACATAGTGATCGGAGGAAACTTGCCCCCATGGCCATGGGAGCACATGCCCTCACCTGCCTGCTTCACATATGCCAGGCCTAGGGGTGGGCACTGGACCTGAGGGTGACTCATCTACTGGCTAGCCACAATGACTGATGACGGATGTGGCCTCGCACAAAAAGATAAGCTAGGGTAATAAATAAATCCTTTCAGAGGAATCTAGAATTGAAAAAGAAAAGAATGAGCCAACTGGCAATGGCACTGCAGCTGAAAAGTCACATGGTGTAGGGAGTGGGGGCCATAATGTTCACCTGCAAGCTGACCTTTCAGTGAATTAGATACTGGGAGTTAGAAGCCGAGAGCAGAGAACTGAGCAGAGGTTCAGGGAGAGAACACTTAAGATATAAAACCCCCAAGAGATGCCTGAGTTCCTTACAGTTTGCCTGTTCTGGAAGTCCCAGTCACACTTGTGTTCCTAGCTGTGCACATCCTTAAGCCAGCTTCGAGAGGCCTCTGTTCCTTGCAACAAAAAGAGCTTCACCTAAGACTGCCACGATCACTATGAACAATCGCTCCAGTGCTGGGAGTTTGAAGCTAAATCCATCTTAACGTGTCCTTTACTAGCCCGAAGAATTTCATTTCCAACTTCCTCAGAAGGCCTGTTTTCCTATGTTGTCTCTCCCTGATCCCTCCTGAAGACCTCCAATTCCTCCACGTTCCGTTGCTATGACCAGTGCTGGGGTCACCCCTGGGGACAGCTGGGATTGATTTCAGCGCACACTGTGCTCCTGGTCATCAATCCTGGGACCGCAGTCTGCTGGATTTTGTAATAACAGAGCCGCCCTGTCGACTGACACATAGATCTGCTGCTCCCACAACCTGATACTCCCGGCAGGGTCATCACTGTCACAGAATGTCAGTGCAGGAAAGGGCTTGGCAAGCATCTGGCCCAACCCTGTCATTTTTGTAAGGAGGAAACTGAGTCCCAAAGAGGCTACATAACATACCCCAGGTCAGGCAAAGTTGAATAACTTGTTTTTCCCTGCGTGTGTGTGTGTGTGTGTGTGTGTGTGTGTATAGGTATGTGTGCTTTTGCCAGTACTAAGCTTTATTCTGCTAGTTTTTAAATTCTGCTTTAAGCTTCAGGGGGCATTTTAACTGGTGTATATTCAAATTCAAATACATTTCTTGTGATCCTTTGTGACTGACAGAAATGAGTGGACAGATGTCCCACAGAACTCTGTAGGCTCCCAAGGTGGAATGAACCCACAGATATCTCACTAATACTCATCTCCAAAGTTAGATATGTGCAAGTTGATTTATTAGGATAAGGGGGAAAACTTAGAATGTCTAATTTTATTTACTGTAATGTATAAAACACAACAAATTAAAAATTTGAAGGATGAGATAAAAAGAAAGACATTCTAATCTTTTTTTTTCCCCCCCAGTTTTTGGCTGGGCCTGGGTTTGAACCCACCACCTCTGGCATATGGGGCTGGCACCCGACTCCTTTGAGCCACAGGCACCGCCCAAGACATTCTAATCTTTTTCTCTTACCCCAATAAACCAGCTGCATATAATTTTACTTTGGAGATCGGCCATATAAAGACAAGTATTAGTGGGCTCATTCTACCTTGGACATGGATAGAGTTCTAGGAACATCTGTACTCATTTCTCTCTCTCTCTCTCTCTCTCTCTCTCTCTCTCTCTCACACACACACACGTGCTCAAATTCTTCATTCTTATATATATATATATACGTGTGTATGTGTGCTTTCAAATTTTTTATTTACAGAAGTATGCAAACAGAGCAGTGCCTGTGGCTCAAAGGAGTAGGGTGCTGGTCCCAACTAAAAACTGCAAAAAAAAAAAAAAAGAAGTATGCAAACAAGGCTTTAACATGTAGTCCAAGTTCAGAATTGTTGTTCACAAAAGCACTACATAATATAATATGTTATGGACTTTGTGTAGTCATCCTAATTCTGCCCCATACAATCCCACTGTGTTAGTAGTGCTTGTACTTCAGAATGGAAAACTGGTTTAAAAAAATGATACAATGGGGGACGCTCACAGGGCCGCACAGCAGGAGGCTCCTGGACTAGTAGGACTCCACGAGGTGAACCAATGGCCTCGGTGCAGGGTGGGGACTGAGGTGGTCAGAATGGGAAAAGATGTCTTCAGGGTATGAATCTGAAAAAAAGTTGATAACTAGAATCTACCAAGAGCTCAGATTAATCAACGAAAAAAGAGTGAACAATCCCATCTACCACTGGGCAAGAGATATGAACAGAAACTTCTCTGATGAAGACAAATTAATGGCCAAAAAACATTTGAAAAATGTTCATCAGCCCTGATCATCAGGGAAATGCAAATCAAAACTACCCTGAGATATCACCTAACCCCAGTGAGAATGGCCCACATCACAGAGTCTCAAAGCTGCAGATACTGATGTGGATGTAGAGAGAAGGGAACACTTTTGCACTGCTGGTAGGACTACAAACTAATACAACCTTTTTGGAAGGAAGTATGGAGAATCCTGAAAGAACTTAAATTAGACCTCCCATTTGATCCTGCAACCCCATCACTAGGCATCTATCTACTCAGAAGAAAAAAAGTCATTTTGTCATAAGGATATTTGCACTAGACTGTTTATCGCAGCTCAATTTACAATTGCCAAATTGTGGAAACAACCTAAATGCCCACCAACCCAGGAATGGATTAACAAGCTGTAGACACCATGGAAAACTACTCAGCCATTAAAAAAGATGGAGACTTTATAAATTTTATATTAATCTGGATAGAGCCGGAACACATTCTTCTAAGTAAAGTACCATAAGATTGGAGAAGCAAGAATCCAGTATACTCAATTCTAATATGAAGCCAGTAAATGATTTAATACATAACAGCATAAGAGAAAAACTCAACTCAAATTCACGATGGGGGCGGGGGAACAAGGGAATGGAGAGCGGGGAGGAGGGGCAGGGGTAGGGGTTACAGTGTGTGGCACACTTCTTAGGGGTGGGACACAACTATGAGAGACTTTACCTAACAAATGTAAACAGTATAATCTAATTTTTTGAACTCTCAATGAATCTGAACCAATAAATAAATAAAAACAAAACAAAACAAAACAAAATACAACAACCTTAATAAGCTCTATAAGAATTCCTAACTTCATGTTTTTAAAAACCTCTTAGAAAAATAAGAAGAGATAATTACTTTCTTTTCTTTTCTTTTTTTTTTTTTGAGACAGCCTCAAGCTGTCACCCGGGATAGAGTGTTGTGGCATCACAGCTCAAAGCAACCTCCAATTCATAGGCTTAAGCGAGTCTCTTGCCTCCGTCTTCCAAGTAGCTGGGACTACAGGTGCCCGGCACAACCCCTGGCCATTTTTTGGTTGCAGCCGTCATCGTTGTTTGGTGGGTCCAAGCTGGTTTCGAACCCGCCAGCTCAGGTGTACGTGGCTGGCGCCTTAGCCGTTGAGCCACAGGTGCTGAGCCGATAATTACTTTCTTAATGTGAAAATACTTTCTACCTTAAATCAAAAGCTAACATGAGGCCAGGTGTGGTGGTTCATTCCGGTTATCCTAGCACTCTGGGAGGCCAAGGCAGGAGGATCACTTGAGGTCAGAAGTTTGAGAGCAGCTTAAGCAAGAGCAAGACCCCCATTTCTATTAAAAGTAGCAAAAATTAACTGGGCACAATAACAGGTGCCTGTAGTCCCAGATTATTGGGGGTTGAGGCAGAAGATCACTTGAGCTCAGGAGTTTGAGGTTGTAGAGAGCTAGGATGATGCTCCTGTACTCTAGCTGGGGTGACAGACAAGGACTCTGTCTCAGGGTAGGTCGAAGGGAAGCCAGCACGAAAATACTTTCTACTTTAAATCAAAACTATTACTCTTAGTGACAGAACATTAGAAACATCCTCTTTAAAAGTAGAGATAAAATAAGGATGTCAGCTATCACCATTTTTTTTTTTTTGAGACAGAGCTTGACTTTGTTGCCCTTAGTAGAGTGCTGTGGCATCATAGCTCATAGCACCCTCAAACTCTTGGGTTCAAATGATTCTTCTCATGAGTAGCTGGGATTATAGGCACCCACCACAAAGCCCGGCTACGTTTAGAGATGGAGTCTCGCTCTTGTTCAGGCTGGTCTGGAACTACTGAGCTCAGGAAATCCACTCACCTCAGCCTTCCAGACTGCTAGGATTACAGGCAATAGCCACCATGCCCAGCCTTGAGGTATCACTTTTGCTATATAGTTTTACTATATGACGATCATTTTAAGTTATTGCCAATGCAATCAGACATGATATAGCAATGAGGTAAAACTCCTGGAAAGGATATGAATAAAATTAAGTTTCAGTAGAATAGATTAATATAAGACAGAAATAAAAATCCAGCAGGTAAAGCAAATTATGCCAATATCCTCCAGTGAACTGACAAAAAATCAAGCTATCGCCCTGGGTAGAGTGCCGTGGCATCACAGCTCACAGCAACCTCCAACTCCTGGGCTTAAGTGATTCTCTTGCCTTAGCCTCTCAAGTAGCTGGGACTACAGGCGCTCACCACAACACCTGGCTATTTTTTGGTTGTAGTTGTCATTGTTTCTTGGCAGGCCCTGGCTGGATTTGAACCCATCAGCTCTGATAGATGTGGCTGGAGCCTTAGCTGCTTGAGCTACGGGCACCAGCCTACAAATTCCTTTATATTTAGAATTTTAATACTAGAAGAAATTTTACCTATATACCTAAACCACAGAAAATGTTCAATAAATATTTGTTAAATACATGAATGAATTATAAAATAGCCTCATTGTATTACAGTTAGTATAACAAGGGCCAGAGAGATTAAGTGACGGTAAGTGAGGCCACTTTAAAGAAAAATGGACTTTTGTTTCTGTACGAGACTTAAAAGGCATCACAAGTCATTGAGAAGAAAAGGATTTTATTCAGCAAATAGAGCTGAAACAAATTAGAGATTTGAGACAAAAAATCTAGAAATTCATTGCACACCACTTTTGAAGAAACTCCACGTGGTTTAAATCGTTAAACATAAAAAAACACTAAAAAGAACCCACACAGATTTCTAGAAGCATATGTAGGGAAAAGATAATCTCTAAATGAGAAGGACCTTGAACTGAAAGCAAGGGAAGAGATCAGAATACATAAAATGTTTCAATGTCTTTACTTTGGAAAATAACATAAACCAATTTTAAAGGCAAACAGGAAGCTGGGAGAAATATTTGCAACAGAATGTTAGAAACACAAGGTTATTATCCTTTAAAAATTCATATGGTTTGACAAGAAAAGCAAAAAGATAAATGAGCAAAGGACAGAAACATATCATTTACATAAAGAAAAGTATGAAAGGCCTTTGAAAATAAAGGGTCAAGAATCGGCGCCTATGGCTCAAGCAGCTAAGGCGCCAGCCACGTACACCTGAGCTGGCGGGTTCAAATCCAGCCCTGGCCAGCCAAACAACAATGACGGCTGCAACTAAAAAATGGCCGGGCGTTGTGGCGGGTGCCTGTGGTCCCAGCTACTTGGGAGGCGGAGGCAAGAGACTCGCTTGAGCCCAGGAATTGGAGGTTGCTGTGAGCTGTGATGCCACGACACTCTATCCAGGTGACAGCTTGAGGGTCTGTCTCAAAAAAAAAAAAAGAAAAGAAAAGAAAGGGTCAACTTCATTGATAATCAAAGCTTTATGAATAATCATTTCCTACCTATCAAAGAAGCAGTGTCATTTACTTTTAAATTAAATAACTCAAGGCTAGCACTTTTTTGGGGAAGCATGCATTGTCATTCACTGTTTGGGAAAAGAAAATTAGTACCATTTGCTGAAAAGACCTTTGGCTATGTGCATCTAGAACCTTAAACATGTTCATCAACTTTGACCTATGCATTCCACTCTTGGGAATTGTACCTAGGATAGAGTTGCTTGTTTTAGCAAATAAAAAGGTAAGATGCCCAATTACATATGAATTTCGGGTATATAAGAGATGCTTTTGTAGAATGTTTGCCCAAGGCAATATTTTGGGTATACTTACACTAAAAATCATTCCTTGTTTATCTAAGATTTAAATTTAACTGGGTGGTCTATACTTTATTTGGCATTTCTTACCTATGGAAATAATCTAAAATGCAGGAAAGTTTTATGAAAGTTTATTTATAATATCAAAAATATTGAAATTAAAAAAATCAGAAATTCTCAACAATAGAAGAATTGGAGGAGGGATCTGTACCTGAAGAGTTTTTAATGACAATGTGCTTATAGTATGATGTAAACTTAAAAGAGGCACCTCACACCCAATAGGGTAGCTACTACAAACAAACAAACAAAAAAACAAAGAGAGAGAGAGAAACCAAAAAGTATTGCTGGGAATGCAGTGAAATTAAAACCATTGCACACTATTGGTGGGGCTGTAAAAATGTATAGCTAGTGTGAAAAACAGTATGGTAGTTCTTCAAAATATTAAAAACAGAATTACTATATTATGAACCAACAATTCCATTTTCTGAGTTTATACCCCAAAGAACTGAAAGCAAGGTCTTGAAGAGATATTTGTATACTCATATTCATAGCAGCATTATTCACAATAGTTGAAATGTGGAAGCAACCCACTGATGTGAAGAATGGATAAACAAAATGTGGTATATACGTGTAATGGAATATTATTTGTAAGGAAATTCTGAAATTGAATCAATATTTAATATCCCCCCTAAGAGAAATCACCAGGCCCAGGCCCAAGTGGGCTCACTAGTAAATTCTATTTAATATTTAAGAAAGAAATTACACCAATTTGCTACAATCTCTTTCAGAAGATAGAAGCAGAAGGAATACCTCCAAACTCAATCCACGAGGTCAGCTTTACCCTAATGCCAAAATCAGACAAAGACATTGCAAGAAAAGAGAATTATAGACCAATTATATCTCATGAATATAGATATAAAACTCCTCAACAAAATATTAACAAATTGAATCTGACAATGTATAAAAATAATTATATATAATGATCAGGGGGATTTATCATAGGTATGCAAGGCTGGTTCAATATTACAAAATTCGTTAATGTAATCCATCACACTGACAAGCTAAAAAAATAAAATCACATGATACATCAAGAGATGCAGAAAAAGCATTTGACAAAATCTAAACCCATTCATATTAAAAACTCTCAGTAAACCAGGAAAAGAGGGGAACTTTCTGAACTTGATTTAAAAAAAATAGCAACTACAAAATACTTTATAGTGAATATCTTACTTAATGGTGAGAAAAATAAAAGCTTTCCCACTAAGATCAAGGAAAAAAGTAAGGCCATCCTCTGTCACCACTATTTTTCAACATCATACTAGAAGTCCTAGGTAATGCAAAAAGATAAGAAAAGGAATATCCTTTGGGAAAAAAACAAAATTTTCCTTGTTATAGACAACATGATCTATGCAGAGAATCCAAAAGAATCCACAAAACCTTTCGGAACCCATAAGTGATTACAACAGGGTTGAAGGATACAGCTTAATAGAAAAATGTCAATTGTTTTCCTATGCATCAGCAGGGAACAAGTGAAATTTGAAATTAAACCCATTAGCACAGGACTGGCGTATGGTACATAGGCAACATACAGGAGACATGATTGTACGTACCCATCATTATGATTACCATAGCTCTCTGAGACCTTAATCATCTTTTATCCATGTCTTGGTCTTCCTCAAATCTCCCCTTCAAATAGCAACTACGGTGAGTTCATAGGTAAATAAGACCATTATCAGTCTTCTACTTAAAACATCAAGGATCACTCATTGCCCACAGAGTAAAGGCCAAAAACCAACAGATAAGGTTTCAAAGTTCAGGATACTACCCACACTTCCCATTGCATTTCTCATCACTTCTGCTTCAATTTTGGTGTCAGAGACACTAAACTCTGTGAGATTCCCACCTTACCCATGTCCTAGCACCTGCCCCAACACACACATTATATTGCTATTCTTTGCTGCACACTGTTGCTCCTTTGCTGCTGTAGTTCCTTTGTCCTGGAATACTCCAGTCCGCCTCTTGGTGAACTTTTCTTCTCCAGTATGAATTAACCTGTCACCTCCCTCAACAAGCTAGGACTGGGTCTCCTTCTTCTGGGAATACCACTATCGCTGCATGTACCATGCTGTACTTTAAGGATCTGCTTCTGTGTCTGTCAACAGTGCCACAGCATAAGCTTCCTGAGAGTAGGAATTTTGGTTCCTTTGAATCCCCAACACCTAGTAAGGTGCCTGGCCCTCACTC
Organism: Perodicticus potto; assembly: GCA_963574655.1. Lineage (NCBI taxonomy): Eukaryota > Metazoa > Chordata > Mammalia > Primates > Lorisidae > Perodicticus > Perodicticus potto. The sequence continues at coordinate 13,346 of CAUYRH010030230.1, read as the reverse complement.
GGTGCACAGTAAATGTTTCTTGCATGAATTATTATATACTGCATTGAGCTAAGCACTTTAAAAAGCAAATTACTTCTAATCCTTTCAATAGTCTTGAAAACTAGCTACTGGAATGCCCATTTGATAGATGAGGAATCTGAGGCTCAGAGAGATCAGGTTTTGCTCAAAGCCAAGGTGGCTAGTCCTGGACTGTAGATCTTCTGACTCCAAAGTCCATATTCCTGCTGCAGCACTACAGAGAATCCCTTTTGGGCCACCCACCGGTGTGTTTGGAGGTAAAGTTAATGTCTTACCCGAGGGTCATGTATGCCTAATGCAAGGATGTGCTTATGGAAGCCACAAGAGAATCATGGCTGGCTGCTTCCCAAAGCCTTAAAATTTACCTCTGCCTGCCTCTCCCACAGGTCTTGTGGGAGCTAAACTAAAGGGTTCTTTCTCAGTCACGGTGGCATTGTCCTATCCCCCCTCTGTCCCCTCAAGCTGCCTCCTTTTCTTTCTATCTCTGGCTTTTTCTCCTAATTCCTAAATATATTCACTCTCTCTGCTTTCCCCGTCTGCATTTCTGTTGCCAACTCACTCCTTCAGCTCTCAGTGCCTGTCCCTGTCCTGGCAGGGATGACCACCAGACACACGTGGCCAGCCAGGGACTAGCCATCAGTCCCCTTGGCTGTGGGTGGGGCTGCATGACCAAGTTCCGGCAGTGGACCACAGACTTGTAAAAAGCTCCTGTGCTGGGTGGATGGCAATTCCATAGCGACCCTGAGCTACCTGTCTGAAGGTAGCAGAACCCCTCCAAATTCAGGACCTTTGAATTGCTCCAGAAGCAAAGCCCTTCCCCTCAGCCCTGTGAGCAAGAAATAAACTCCTATTGTGTTAGTTCCTGAGATCTGGGAGTCTGTCTTTCCCCACTTAGACCCCCTGCTGGCCTTCCTGTTCTCGGGTCCCAAGAAAGCTCTTCCCTACACCTATTGTCAAATTAGCCTTCCTTCAATCCAAGGGGGCCATGCTGTTACCTTCACCTTCAACGCCCACCCCCCAGCGCTTTATGGCTCCTCTTTATCTCCAGATGCTAGGACAAGACCTCAGGCTCTAACCACTCCGACCCAAACACCGCCACAATTCTATTTCATACACTTATACTCCTAGCAAATCTGACGCTTAGAATCCCTTAAAATGCATTCTGCCTGGTCCTGCCTCTCCTTCTTGCTGTTTTCTCCCCATTTCTGTCCAAATCGTCCCTGCCCTTTAAGACCCATCTCAAATCCTTCCTTCTCAGAGATGGGCTTTTCAGGTCCTCTGGCCATACAGAGCAGTTCCTCTTTGAATGCCCAGAGGCCTCTGCCTGTGGGTCCCCTGGGATGATCGGTTGGTGCACTGCACCAGAGCGGCCTGCACTCTGGCTCAGCTCTCCCGCCCTTCCCCTGCGCTCCCAGCACTCTGAGCACAAACCTGGTCTTCCTTGTCCACCACTGGGCCAGGCAGATTCCAGGTACAAAGTGGGTGCTAGCTCCCCTCCCCCCATCACCCAGCAATCCTGGATCTTTCTTCTTTGAAGGGAAGGCCAGGGGACTGCAGAGTGTACACAGCCAGCTCGTTCATCTCCCTGCCACCAGCGCACTCAGAGGGCTAACTGTGTGACCTTTTCCATCTGTGGATTCCTGCTGCTCTCTCTCTCATTTCTTTCTCTCTCTCTTTCTTGCTCGCTCATTCTCTCTCTTTTTCTCTCTTTAAACACAAGGTCTTGGAGCATGCTCGGAGACTTGGCCGGGTTGGGGAGAAGTTGGCTGCTCAGTTATATTTAGGCTAGCAGGGACAGCAATCTAAGGCTCTTTAAAAATAAAGTCCTGTTTCAGCTGGATCCCCAAGTTTGTCCCCACCCACTTCTAATAAGAAGCTCATTCGCCTCCCGCTCTAGGCCCCCAGTCTCAATTACAGACCCTTCACGTGGCCCACACATGTGTGCACGTGTGAGTCAGGATGTCAGCTAACGGTTGCCCTCTCTGGCCCAGTTCAAAGAAAGAGTCCTCTCCTCTTCCAGGTCTTCCTTCACTGGGCCTCTTCTCTCCTTTCTGTCACAGGGGACCCTGTGACCTTCTTTGAGGCTCCTTCCCTCTCCAAACTAGCCAGAAACAAATCTGTTCCTGGAGAAGATGCTGTCTCCTCCAGTTTCTGGGCCATGCACTTCTCATTCTTCACAAGGCAACCTTTCAAGCTACAGTACGATGGTAAGATGCAAACAGGAGACAAAAGCCAAAGCCTGAAGCAGAAAGCGAGGTTTGCAGAGTGTGCTAGGATGTGCGATGGGGGCCTTTGAATAGACGTGCCTCGCGGGCAGCCTGTGTGTGCATGTGTGCACGCGTGTGTGGCACCCTGCGGGGGCATGGGAAGAGGTACTCGTGGACACTGGGGCCGACCCTTCCCACTCCTTAACTTGGCCACCACAGCCCTGGTTCTTTTCCATCCCCACTGATGAAACACGTCTTTATGTCTTATTCACATCCTGTCTTGACTACCACGATTGTCTCCTTGCCGGGCCCACATGTCTCTCATCAGCAATGAGATCCAAATGTTGCTGACAAAATAATCTCGCTGCCTCTGTGCTGCAATCACATTCCCCCACGCCTGCAAACTCTTCGCTTTCTCCCCACTATAGGGGAGTCACACACACAGGCCACCGTCTCTCTCTGCCTTTCGTCTTGGCTTGTTCTTACCCTCCCGCCATTCCTGAGTTATCGGAGCTTTCGGGCCTGCCCAGTGCGCCTGGCACAACTTCCTGGTACTGTTTCTTGCGTCCACACATGTTTATTAAGAGTGACAGGTACTCTTCTAGGCACCGGGGAGGCAGCAAGAAACAAAGCAGGAAGCAGTCAGCAAATAAAAAGAGAATAGTGTCTCAAGAATTGCCAAGCGCTCTGAGGAGAAAGGGCTGTCTGCAAAGGCCTCTCCGAGGAGGAGCCCGCTCCCCACCTTCCTTCATTTGGGCCTCAGGCCTGGCGTTTCTGACAGAGGCGTTTCTCCCCTCTATCCTTCCACACGCTTGTACTTGTTTATCCGGATTTGAAGATCAGGGAGGCACCAGGCCTACTCCACCCTAGCAGGAGTGCTGTGACATTATTCATTCAGCAAAGATTCACTGGGACAGCATAGACCAAACACACATGCAAATCTCCAAACACAAACTCACTTCTCCGTTTCCCTGTCCAGAACCCAAATGGCCATTTAAACATGGTATCTGATTGACTAGAGATGGCTTTGCCGGAGAGTCCTGCCAATGACTGAATTGTGTCTCCTCTTCCCTGGAATCAGGGAGCATCTATTGGTGATCCAAGGCTGAATCCTACCCCTGCCAGGCCTCCCCTCTCCATGCAAAAGGCAGTGGAGCCCGGGGCGTGGATACCTGGAGACTCTCAGCACCATCTTCACCTTTACATGCCTGTAGGTAAAAAGCAATGGAGGCCTCACTGAACAATTTTTGAGCAGGTGAAGAGACTAACGTTAAATTAGTAGCAATAAAAATTGCTATTCAGGAGCCCTTGAGCTCCTGAAATGTGGCTATTGTGAATGCATACATGCTGTGAGTGTCCAATACACACTAGGCAGCTAAGGCAAAGTGCAAAAAAGTGAATGTTGAAGTACCTCACAAATAAGCTTCATATTAATTGCAGGTTGAAAAGATATTTTGTATTATTACGTTAATTATAGTAAATAAATATGATAATACAATAAATTACAAATCAAATTCTTAAAATTAAGTTCACTTGTTTATTTTTATCTTTTTAATGTAGCTACTAGCAAATGTAAGATTACATGCGCAGCTTGCATTGATAGCTCGCATTACATTTCTGTTGAAAATCACTGGTTTAGCATCAGCTCTCTGGTTTTCCAAACATGTCTGAGGCAGTTACATTTTGCTCAATGGAAATCTCACACATATAGAGCTCCTTCTTCTATATAAAGCAGGTAAGAGTGGAGCCTCCCAGGTCAAAGAGGGGGATGTGTGAAGGGACCAGGAGACCTGTCCATCAGCAGAGCCTTTCAGGCTTATCTACTATTGGATGGGCCCATTCATTTGAAATTGTGTGTGTGCACGTTGGGGGGGGGCATGCTCCAAGGCCCCCCATTCAATCACCCTAAGTGGAATCTGATCGTTATCTTGGGATAAACATTCCAAATGGAAGGTGAGTGCTGGGAGATAAGGGAGATAAGGAAACCATATGGCCCTGTCACCGGAGGCTCCCAGAGTCTTATTCTTGAAAGGATTAATGAATCCAAAGGGGGCAGGGTCATCATAGTTCTTCTTGAGCCAGAAGCCCCAAAGTCCCACAGAGGGATGTGAACCATCCCCCAGGCTCTGTCTCCACTCTTACCTTTTCTGGGTTATCCCTGCCTCCCTCCCACTCTGTTCATCTCCCTTCACAGTGACCCTTGGCCAATGGAAAAGGACCCTCCAAATCTCTAAGGCCTGTGGACTTCAGGACCTGAAGCTGCCTATCCTTTGACCTGGCACCATTTCCACAGACTCCACCTCTGCTCCCCCACACCCCTTCTGTTGCTGAGCAGTGGTGGCTGCAGAGGTGGGTGTACAGGGGAGAGGCGTTTTCTGGACAGGGGTGGGAAGGTTTCACTGAACCTAGGGGGACTGTGGAGCCATGTGGCAGGCTGAGAATCCAGTCATGGGGAGGGCAGGTAATATGAGCCTCGGAGAAAGGATCTAGGGCTGAGTGGAGGTGGAGGCGACTGGCTTTTGAGCACGTTCTTTCCTCCCCTGCTTCACAAGCCACTTCATCCTTCATTCCTCTGGCATTGCTGTTCTTGGACAGCTGTTCTCTCACCCACAACTGGAGACCATCAAGGGCATTTGGTTTAGATGCAAAAGTAGATGCTCTCAGGATAGTGTAATAGCAATCACTAATGATAGTAATGTAAGGAATAACCAAATACATGGATTGGTTTGTGTCAGTGCCTTGGTTATCCTGTTGAACCCACAAATAGCTCTGTGAAGCAGGTGCCATTAGGAGAAAACTGAAACTCAGAAAGGCAAGTAACTTGCCCAAGGTTGCACAGCTAGTAAGCACTGGAACCAGGAGTGATACTCAAGAGGTTGAAACTTGAGGTCCAAGTTCTTAATGCAGACAGGGGTCCAACATTTGATTATCAAACTCCAGCATCCTTGGGCAGTGACAAGCTATTAGAAGAGAGTTGTCCAGATTCTCTTGGCCCACATTTTGGACAGCCCAAGGTAACCTGGGCAGTCCTGCCTAGGCCCCAACTGTGAGCTGTGGTCTCATACCTCATGTGCTGGAATAAGCCAAGCCCTCAGTTGTCTCAACTGGCCACTCCCTCACCCCACTCTCAGCACAGACACATTTTAGGAAGAGGTGGGAACAGCTGGGTGGAGACTGGGGGGAGGGGGTGAGGAGGGCCCCACAGAGTTCCAGCCCGCAGGCCTCCCTGCTATAGGACTGCCCTGGCTGATGGCCTTGCTTTCAGGCTTTTTTGTGCTCTGAGCACATCTAAACATTTGGAGAAAAACAAGAAAGCAAACAATAGCTGCTTGTGGGCTAGAGAACAGGGCTAACTTCCCCTGGGACTTGAGCACTGTTCATAAACTGCCCCAGCTGCACTCTCACGGTCGTCGGGATGTCACTGGAGCCTTGCTGAATTACAGCCTTGTCCTCGCTGGGGCTGGCTCCCTGCTCCCTTCAGACATCACTGGGGGAATGCAAATGCCGGTGGGGGAGCCCTCTGTTCAGGGGGAAGGCATGTTTTCCTCCTTGAATTTTGGCAAATCACACAAGAAAGAAAGGTCTGAGCCTTGGCATTTTAGCTCTGCCAAGTCACCCCCCTGACAGATATGTCCTGATCAGAGCCCCACAGGAAAAGAATCAGCTTTCTATCAAGTGGCCTCTGGGCACAGCCCCAGAGAGCTTGAAGAGGTCCTAAGGACCCAGAGAGTAAATGGAACTAACTAGTGCTGAGGGCAGTGTAGCCAGGGACTTGATGGCCTTGGGGTCCTGGAGAAGAGGCCCACTGGCCATGATGCTGGCTGGGTGGGCAGTGGCCCAATGGTGGGCTTCTCTGAGCTGCCTCCCCTTGGCTTTTTGGACAGTTGTGCCCTATTGTCACAGCCAAGAGCAGCAGGGGCAGATGTGTTAAGTGAAGAAAAAGTTAGTGAGTGGAAGAGTGGAGCTCGGACCCTGTCATCATTCACCGACTCAGGGATGCCAACCAAGACAACTGTGAGGTGTATCCCCACATCTGGATGGCACCCCTGGAAAGGGCTGGAGTGTTTCTAAAGAGGCGATCAGACATCACATCACAGTCCCAGATGGCTGAGCAGTGCTGCATTCACTTGGCTGCCCTCCCTGAGAATGCTTTGGATCAGAGAGCACTTCTAGGCTGTTTTTGCCAGAGGAAAAGTGGTAAGAATTCAGCAAGAATCCCATAATTGAGGGAAAAAAATCAGTGGACTGACTTACTGAAAGTATTAGTAGAAAACCATAAGGGGGGCCTGAAGGATAAGACACTAGATGGGTAAGAAGGCCCCCCAGAGAGGGAGCCTTGGGGGCAAAGAGAGGAGCATTTAGAAATTTAGAAACAGGATGGTACCTGTGGCTCAAAGGAGTAGGGTGCCAGCCCCATAAGCCAGAGGTGGCAGGTTCAAACCCAGCCCCGGCCAAAAACTGAAAAAAAAAAAGAAAAAGAAATTTAGAAACAAATGGTTTGGCTTCTACAGAATAAACATAGGGTTTTTGGCTTTTGTTTTTGTTTTTAGCACCTAAGGTGTCCAAAATGGCTGTACTAGGTCACACCCGGAGGCAAAGATCAATGGTGCTGGGCAGAAACACTGTTCCCGAGAGCCTACCATGCCTTCCCACCCTGCTTCACCTTGTAAACCCTGAGGTGGGTTCGGGGCTGCCGAGCATGGATGCTGAAGACATAAAGGTGAATGAATGGTCACACGGTGTAGAAGGAACAAGGACAGAAGGGCAGCTGGCACATGGCAAGCTCACAGGCGCTGGAGCCTAGGGAGGCTGAGCCTGAGCTGTTCTTTGGGCCCAGGCAGGGCTGGCCAGGCAGCCAAGGAGGCAGGACAGACATTCCAGGCAGAGGGAACAAGGGAAAGCACATTCCCCCAGGGAGAGTTGGGGTGATGGCTGTAAAAGGAGTGGGTGCCCAAACAGGAAAAGGCGCACCCCCACACGTGAGCTGTAAAACCCTTGCCACACAAGGTGGAGGGGCAGCTCTCTTGAGTTCCATCCCTTCTACACATTAATTAAAGGCCTTGTCCCTGACATTGGTGCTGCAGGGACTCTCACAGAGATAGAGTCACTAGGCTGCTCCCTCCGTTCATACTTAATGCTTCCCTAAAGCAGCACACTTGCCTGTTGTAAGGGAAGGTTCTGTTCCCAGGAAGCTAAACAATATTATCACTGTATTTGCTTGATTTCTAGTTTCACAGCATCTCCCCAACCCAGACCTGAAAAACTGTTATTAAATCAATGCAGCTTTAGAATTGAGGGACTATAGTAAATCCCTAATTATACCGCCTTTTAGACATAATCTTGGACCGTATGTGTCCTGGATTTCATATATGCTCTCAAATTGTACTCTTTTTCCTCATAATTGAACACAGCGTTGACTGGCTTAAATCCTCCAAGCATTTGATTGAAGCTAACTACTCTCCACTTTCAGCGTGCCTAATGATTTCCATCTCTGTCTCAATTATGTTAGGTTTATGAGACCTGCCTCTCTTACCACAAGCATCAGCACTTCATTTTTCCATTTCCACTCATTCTTATAAAATAAGGTCAAAATGCAAGGAAATATTCAAATACTTGCACAAACACTGCTGAAAAGTCAAAAGGTGATGCTGTTGAAATGGAACTGTTGGCTGACAGGCAGCATTACCACGTGATGGCTTGAAATGTGAGTTCATCTTCAACCTGGGAAAGCTTGAAACCAGAGGTTGGTTCAAGGGATTGGAGTCGTGGTGTAGATCAGTGGACAACGTATTAAGAAAAGGATGTGCTGGCTTGGCGCCTGTAGCTCAAGTGGCTAAGGCGCCAGCCACATGCACCAGAGCTGGCAGGTTCGAATCCAGCCCGGGCCTGCCAAATGACAATGACAACTACAACCAAAAAATAGCCAGGCGTTGTGGCGGGCGCTTGTAGTCCCAGCTACTTGGGAGGCTGAGGCAAGAGAATCGCTTAAGCCCAGGAGCTGGAGGCTGTTGTGAGATGTGATGCCACAGCACTCTACCCAGGGCGACAGCTTGAGTCTCTGTTTCAAAAAAAAAAAAGAAAAGGATGTGTTAAAGTCACAGGTATAAGCCGAAAGTCATCTAGAATGATCCCACTCTCAGCAGCTCAGTGAGTATAAATCTGGCACCTCCGGTCCACGTGGGCAGGCACTGTCATGCAATGAGGCTGTTGGTGAGGGTTTTTCTCTGGGTTGCTTGTGTTATGTCATACACATGCTCAAGTAAACTTTCCAGTATTTCTGAGTCTGGAAGAGCATGAGGGGACACGGTTTGCAGGATTATCATTCTGTTGTACAGCTGGGGAGAAAGGGAGAAAGGACAATTTCCAGGTAACACTTTCCTGTACAGTGTGGCTCCAGGTTGATCTGTGGGCAGACGGAGAGAAGGGGTGGGCACAGACTGCCATATCCTCTCCAGAGATAGGGGGCTTACTGGCCAAGAGAGTGGTGAAAGGACACTTAGTGTTGCTTGAAGAAACTCCTCAGGAGTCTGAAGAGTGCCTGGGAACAGACACCCAGATTTCTCTGCCACTTAGCAACCCTGGCAGCCGGAACGTGACTTATGTCTCCAAGCTTGCAGTGAGTGTGGTCCTTGCAAACTCAGCAGTTCTAGGGGATATACTGAGAAAAGACTCCCTTTCCTCAAAGCTATCTGAATACCAAGAGCCTTTCCTCAAAACCCCTCTCCCCTTACTCAGAAAGGATTTTGTGAGGAAGAGGTGGGTGAAACTCTGGGCTTTTAGACCCTGACTAAGTAGCCAATTAGAGGCCTCCAGTCTGGCCTCTGCCCTGTCTTTCTAAATGGCTCTGGACAAGTTACCTCATTTGCAAAACAAGAGTGGTCTATGAGCAATCAGCTCTAATGTTCAGGTATTAGAGCATTGGCAAAATGGAACGATGTGTGAAATGTGAAAATTATGAAGTATGATTAAAAATAAATATTTTTGGAGGTATATATACTCTTTGCATCAGGGAAATGTCACTCTGACCCTGACCTAAGATTTATAAAAACTGTGAGAGAGGGAGAACCTTTGGGCTCATTGTCAATCCCAGAATAAGCACAAGAAAACTATAAAGTCAATTTGCTTCTGAATCAAAGCCTTCCAAGACAGTTCTTCCTTTACCCGCCCTTGATGGAAGAGTCACAGTTTCCTTCAGGATTCTGAGGGGTATTGGGGGCTTTGTTCACAAACTGGGATACAAAAACTTCCTTTAGATTAAATTTAAGATTAAGCACACTATTCAGAGCTGCTAAGGCCCATATTTTGTGTTTTGCTTTGAGTTTCCAAGACTTGGTCTGAAAGGCAGTGTTTTTTCTACATTTAAAGAAGAAATTGGGAAAGAGATTTTGTGACTGTGATTTTTTAACACCTCCCCGCCTCCACACAATGCAAGAACCTTTCCTCTGCAGTAGCAGGTAAACACCTGAGCTGGGAAGGAAAAGCTACCTAGTTGTTCAGGATGAATGCCAGCAAGAGGCGGGTAGGGAAGAGGTGGGCAGCTCCCCTCGCCCCCCACCCCCAGCTGAACCACCTAGTTTTTTTTGAACCACATCCCAATCACCCGCCGCCTTTCCTGGAGGCAGGGACCAAACCAGGGAGTGTGTGATTTTTCCCAAGGGGCCATTCCTAAAATGAAGCCAGGAACCGAGCCGCGTGGAGCGTCTCTTGGGCCCCAGACGTGTGGGAAAGGAAGGATTTTTCCTCACTCCTCCCTGTTCGGGTTGGTTTGCGCTGGAATGCCACGCTTTTCAAAGTGTCAGAGTGATAGGCACTTTCTAAATATGTACAGCGATGGCCTGATAAGAAACCCTGCGTCTGGCTTCACAGGTTCATGTCCCCGAGGACGTGCCGGGTAGCTCAGCTGCAACCTCAGCCCCTCTCACAGGCCTAGTTTGGAAGCGGTTCTGCTCACTGCCAGGGTCGCCGTTTTCCTTTTTAAATTTTCTACTTCTGGGAGTGGAACAAGACGACGACGAGACCTACCTCCCCCCACCCCGTTTCCGCCAGCCCCACCCGCCCAAACTCAGCCCAGGTGACCCACCAGGCCAAGTCAACTCCCGCCGCAACGGGGGCGTCCCCAACCCGCGGCTGCCCCCAGCCCGCTTTCGCCCCTCGCTCGGCCCCACAATGCACCCTTGTGCCGCGCCTGCAGCCAGGCCAGGGGATCTGGCGCAAGGATTGGGGGGGGGACGTTCGCCAGATATTTAAAACAGAGCCGAGAGAACAAAGCAGGCCTTTGTGCGGGGAGGCGGCCTGGGAGCCCGGAGCCGGCGGCGCATGCGCGCGGCGGGCGGGCCGAGCCGGGGTCCGGACCATCTTCTCCGCAGGTACCTGGACGCGCCGTTAACCCCTTCCCGGCCGCGCCCCAGGCAGCTTACAGAGAAGCTGGCTTTAATCTGCAAGCCATTACATGTTAAGCTGAAGAAAGACACGGCCGGGCCGTCTCCCACGTTTCTACAGGAAGCACGAATCATTAATACAGAATGATATACCATTTGGGAACCCGGGTTGTAAATGACCGGGAGTAACAGGACACTTGGGCCATGTAAAAATCAACGCATTTGGACAAGACACCTTCTTTGGATGCTAGAAGTAAACCTTTTTGATGCGAGTGGGCTACTTCTGTCTTGTTTGTGCTTGGGGACTGGCTCATTCATTTTCCTGTTTTCTTTGGAATTTGGAAGCTATGTTAATTATTGTCAAGACCTTAATTTTTGTTTTGGGTTGTGGGCTGGGTGGCTGGTGTTTATTTATTTTAAAAAACCCAACTAAATAACTGAATAGAAGTGGAGTGTGCATGGTAAAAAGATGAGATTGTATCATAAACTAAGGAATATATAGCTAATAAAATTTTATGCATAAGAAAGAAAGAGTGAGGAAGCAAGAAAGAAAATAATTATTAAATACGTTTTGTTATTGGGGAAGGAGATCAAAAAGGTCTTTCAAATAGGTTAGCCTATGAGTGACTTGGCTGGGAATGGCATGTGCTAAGTATCCTGTTCTGCTTTATACTGATGATTGCCCCCCATTGCATAATGGGAGTGGTGAAGGAAGCCAGTGTCAAGGTTAGAAGGGAGTTACTGTGCTTGAATCATTCAGATGCATAGGAAAGGGAGCCTCAAATAACCAGATGATTCCACATCCCTCCAAACAAGGCTCCTGGGCCTGTGTCAAGTGAGGTTAGATGGACAATCCCATTGAGCAAGTCAGGGGAAGTGGGGGGAATCAAAGGGAGATTTCATGACGTTCCTGTCGGGACTCTGTGTTAGCCCATCCTGCTCTGCCTATATGGCTCTTTCTCTTTCCTTCATAGACCAATTACCTGGTGGTCACAGAAAAGCAAAGGGATTTTTATTTTTATTTATTTATTTTTTATTAAATCATAGCTGTGTACATTAACGCAATCATGAGGTACAATGTGCTGGGTTTTATATACAATTTGAAATGTTTTCATCAAACCGGTTAACATAGCCTTCACGGCATTTTCTCAGTTATTGTGTTAAGACATTTATATTCTACACCAAGTAGATTTCACATATACCCTTGTAAGATGAACCACAATGTGATCCCACCAATTACTCTCCCTCTACCCATCCTCTCCCCTCCCCTCCCTCTCCCCTCCCTCTCCCCTTCTTCTTGAGCTATAATTGGGTTATAGCCTTCATAAGAAAGCTATAAATTGCTTTCATAGTAAGACTGAGTACATTGGATACTTTTTCGTCCATTCTTGAGATACTTTGCTAAGAAGAATATGTTCCAGCTCCATCCCTGTAAACATGTAAGAGGTAAAGTCTCCATCTTTCTTTAAGGCTGTATAATATTCCATGATGTACATATATCACAATTTATCTATCCATTCATGGGTCCATGGGCACTTGGGCTTCTTCCATGACTTAGCGATTATGAATTGGACTGCAATAAACATTCTGGTATATATATCTTTGTTATAATGTGAGTTTTGGTCTTCTGGATATATACCTAATAGAGGAATTGTAGGATCGAATGGCAGGTCTATTTTTAGATCACTAAGTGTTCTCCAAACATCTTTCCAGAAGGAATGTATTAGTTTGCATTCCCACCAGCAGTGTAGAAGTGTTCCCTTTTCTCCACGTCCACACCAACATCTCTGGTTTTGGGATTATGTGATGTGGGCTAATCTTACTGGAGTTAGGTGATATCTCAAAGTAGTTTTGATTTGCATTTCTCTGATCATTAAGGATGATGAGCATTTTTTCATGTGTCTGTAGGCCATGCGCCCGTCTTCTTTAGAGAAGTTTCTCTTCAAGTCCTTCGCCCATCCTGAGATGGGATCACTTGTTATAATTACTAAGTTCTTGGCTGTACAGAAACTTTTTATTTTGATCCGGTCCCAGTAGTATATTTTTGATACTGCTTCAATTGCCTGGGAAGTCTTCCTCATAAAATATTCACCCAAGCCAATTCCTTCAAGAGTTTGCCCTGCACTTTCTTCTAGAATTTTTATAGTTTCATGTCTTAAGTTTAAATCTTTAATCCAGTGAGAGTCTATCTTAGTTAATGATGACAGGTGTGGGTCCAGTTTCAGTCTTCTACAGGTCGCTAGTCCGTTCACCCAGCACCATTTGTTAAATAGGGAGTCTTTTCCCCACTGAATGTTTTTAATTGTCTTGTCAAAGATCAAGTAATGGTAAGTAGCTGGATTCATCTCTTAGTTCTCTATTCTGTTCCAAACATCTACCTCTCTGTTTTTGTGCCAGTACCATGCTGTTTTGATCACTATCAATTTATAGTACAGTCTCAGGTCTGGTAGTGTGATTCCTCCAGAATGTTCATTGCAGCCCAATTCATAATTGCTAAGTCTTGGAAGAAGCCCAATTGACCATCCACCCACGAATGGATTAATAAATTGTGGTACTTGTATACCATGGAATATTAGACAGCCTTAAGGAAAGATGGAGACTTTATCTCTTTCATGTTTACATGGATAGAGCTGAAGCATATTCTTCTTAGCAAAGTATCTCAAGAATGTAAGAAAAAGTATCCAATGTACTCAGCCCTACTATGAAGCTAAATTATAGCTTTCATATGAAGGCTATAACCCAA
>CAUYRH010030228.1:0-11171 GCA_963574655.1 Perodicticus potto | reverse complement strand
CATAGGAAATGGGGGTTCCACATTTAGTCCCAAGTGCAAAGTAAAGGAGACACCAAGGCACAGGTGTCTCCTCGGCAGTTGTCTGGCCTTTTTGGCTATTGGAGCCTCCGATGGGGGTTGGAGGTCCCTCTCCTTGCCTGTCATCCAGCCCGCTGCTTCTTCAGCTGGCTGCTGCAGCACCGACACCACCAAGGAGGAGGCAGAAGGTCTGCCAGCTCCACTGAGCTGGCCAGGGCACCAATGTCCGGCATCAATTCTCCCTCTCCGAGTAGAAACCCTAACTGCTGTTAGGGAAAAGGGGTGAAGACTCGATCTAACTGCTTCCTGCTGAATCGGGCAATGATAGAAGGGGGCAGTTAGGGTTCCTCCAGAGGGAGAGTGATACAGGGGTTCATGGACTGGAACCATCTTTATTGTGTGTGGCTAGATGACATTTCTGGAAAACACAAATCTTACTGTTATTTTCAAATAAATATTTAAAGTATTTCTTCCTTTTCATTTACAATGTGATAAAGATGATAGATATAATGCATATGCAGATAAGTTATTGGAAAACATCAGTTTTTTTTAGCATCAGACATTTTTAAGAGACTAAGAGGTGGGGAACTACTGGGTAACCCCATCACCACTGTCTGCACAGCAGCCATTAGCTTGGACGAGGTGTAGATCCCATCTCTGGATTGGTGGGAGGAGAGAAAGTGAGTTGTGCTATTAAGGGGTGAAAAGACTTGCAAGACGAATCTCAACTAATTTGTCAGGGATGAGAAACTGGGTTCTGGGGGAGCTAAGGGACTTTTCCAGAGATACCTTGTATTTAACTGTTTGGAGAGGAGACACAAGAACCCCACGTCCCACATTCATTTTGCTGAGCGAGTTTTCTCTGGATGCCTGCAGGGTACCACACACGACTAGATGCTTGGCGAGTGAGTTCCAATGCTGGTATTGGGGATAATCCTGGAGACACCTGGATTCACCACGTGCCTCCATGGGAGGTCTCTAGCTCTCAATTGGCTTCATATCCAACACAGGCCAGCTTAGCACTTAGCTGTTACACTTTACAGATCCTCAAATACTGAGTGATTTCGTCATAGATTTAGTAATTTTTCTGCTCTCAATACCATGTTTCCTGGGGACCTCAGCAGTTCCTATCCATGCTATTGGGGTTAATAGGGGCAGATGGAAAGGCTCCAAGGAAGCTTAGCAGTACAATGGCTGCTTATAAATACCCTCCACCCTACTACTGCCAGTGCTACTGCTGTTGCTGCTTAACACTTACTGAGCACTTACCGTTTTCCAAATACTATATATTGGCCCACTCCATAATAGACAGCAGAGCTCACTCGGGGCCGGAGAAGGACACTAGTGGCCCTTCTGGCTGATTGAATTCACTGTCTAGCTGGGTGGCATGGGGTTGGGATGGATGGCACGGCAAAGTGCTCAACTTCGACCCAGACTAGCGAGCAGATGTATTCACCTTGTCATGCTTGGTCTTTATGATTTAAAAAAATAAAACAAAGCCAAGCCCATCCTGAAGCAAGAGTTTTTAGTCTGGGGATATCTGGTTTTAAAAGTCTTCTTTCTAGTTTAAAGGTTGCAATGGTCTAAATGTCTGTGTCCCCCTCAAATTCATATGGTGACAATCCCAACTCCCAATGTGGTGGTGTTGGGAGGTGGAACCTTTGGCAGATAATTAGGTGCTGAGGGCGGATTCCTCACAAACAGGATCTGGCCCGGGAGAGCTAGCTCACCCTTTCTGCCATGTGAGGACAAAGGGAGAACCAGGACACTGAAATTGCTGGCACCTTGATCTTGGACTTCCAGACTCCAGAACAGTGAGAAATAAATTTCTGTCTTTTAGAAGCTCCCCAGTCTGTGATATTTTGTTAGAATGGTTCAAACAGACTAAAACAAAAGCCGATTTGAAACACTCCTTTTTCCTCTGTACTTGGAGAAAGGCAGAGGACCATTTAATGAATTTTCTCTCCTGGTTGGAGATGAAAGGAGAGCCTGCACTCGGGACAGCAGACAATCTTCCCTGGGACATGCTTAGTGAAAAAATCACAGCTTTTTTTTTTGGTTCTTCAATTCCACTGGGACATAGGACAGGTATTGATTGTTTACTTGTTATTTGAAAGCTACAAAAAGGTCTGCGTGATCCCAAGACTTTCCCAAACGACCTTTTGTGGCACCTGCCACGCCCCCCATTAGCAGAATTCCTCAGGGACCTCTGGGAACCGTGTTCACTTTAGCTGACTAGACACATTTTCATGCTCATTTGCACACCGTAGGAATTGGTCCCTATTCAGCAGGCAGCCCACACCCAGTGGCTGGCACCCAGTGCCCTCCGGCTGCCCTGAGTTCCCCGCCAAGTCCCTCACCACCTGACACACAAATGTCCTTGACCTTAATTCTCACACTGAGACTTATCTGCCCCACGTCCCAGTTCCTTTGACTCCTTTCCTGGCCTTTAAATCATTAGATAACAAATAGCTATGCCTTCGGCTGGGGTTTTAAATTGTGTGCTAAAGGACAAAAGAGCTCCCACGGAAGGGCTTCGGGACCACTGTAGCACTCAGAGAGGAGCCAGGATGGGAGGGCCCTAGGCCCACAGTCCCATCATACCAGCCAGGTGCAACTGTGTGTGTTTTTATAGGGCTGCCTCCTTATAAGCATCCCTTATAGGATGCTCATTTCTTTAAAAAAGATACTTGGGGAGCACTTCCATGAGGCTAAGTAACTTGTGCAAATGAGCATCAGAGCATCACAGTGGGCCCAATCAGCTTCACTCTAATAGCCTAGAGGACAAGAAAGTGTCAGGGGCCACACTGCACCTCCTTAACTTTGCCTACAGCATGCCCTTCTTTGAGTTGTTGGTTCCTGTCACTCAGGGTCTTGAGGGGGAAGGCAATTACATAAAGTTTCACACAAGTGAAGGGCCGAGTGGCTGAGACACAAATTCCTTTGTCTCAGTCTTTTTTCAAAAACAGTTTTTATTGTGAAATAAACTCACAGATGACAAGGTGCACAAAACAAAATTGCATCATTCCAAAACTGGTCACAAAGTGAACATCCACATAACCACAACCCGGGTCAAGAAGAAGAACCTGACCTATACTTCATGGTCTCTTTAGGTGTGCTGTTTCCACCTGTCACAGCCTCCCCAGCTCCTGCCTAAATGAGCCCCCTATCCTAAGCTTTCTGATAATCACTCCCTGGCTTTTCACCTTAGCAGGCAGCCCTGAACATTACAATTTAGTCTTGTCTGTTTTGGAACTTTATATTCACGGAGAAATGCAACCTGGCTTCTTTTGCTAAATATTATAACCTTCCTTTCTTCCTAACTACTCCCCTTTCCCAGGAAATACATTCTAACATCTGAGGAAGGATCATGGTCACATTTCTACAGTATTAGACTGATAGTGAGACGAAGTAGTTGAATGACAATGGTTTTTACCAAGGTGTCTAGCTTGGAGGGAATGTCACTGGGTGAGGAGTGAAGTGAATGCTGCATTGCCATGGTTAGTATTTATGAAAGACCCTTCACGGGAAGCACTTTCTATTTTAACTTCACAGATGCTTACAGTTCTTGAGAAGCAGGTATAGGGCAAACAAACGTGTCTGCAGCTCCTTCATCTTTCTTTTCTTCTTCTTCTTCTAAAATATCCTTGGTTAAGGAAAACAAAGGGACATATATTATTCTAGGATTGCCCAGAAAGACAAGGGCAACTGGGAATGTGAGCATCGCCCTCTGACTTGGGTCCGGCCTCCTGCCCCCTCGGCCCCTACCTCTCTCTGATGGTGAATGTTGAGAGATGGTGATGGATGGTTTGTCACAAATAGTTTTCAATTTACCAGAGTGCATCTGGCTCTCTTGGAACCTCTTTGAAATGCTTTTAGAGCAACATGGAGAATGGAATTCAACAATTCTCCACAGCTGCAGTCAGAATTCAGTGACCCCAAGAGCAGCTGGGGGCGGTTATGTTCATGTTTTTATACTTGCTCTTTCCCTAATGGCCCTTTCAGAAGATTCTGGAAAGTCCTGTGGCATCCGCATTACGAGAAACTGCGTCTGGGGCAGATTCTTGAATTCTCGGCCCTCGTCCAAAATTCGACAAATATTTGTCTCTACTTCTCACCAGCAACGTGGCCTTTCAGAAGTACCCTCGCTGTGCCCTCACACCTCAACCGACAGGCCGATATGTAGGAGTGTGTGGCCTGTGGCAGCCCCGAGTAGTGAAGGAAACCTGCACACACACGACTGGGCTCTGGCATTGGCCAAAGCCTGAATCAGTTCCACAACCTTGGCTCAATATTTCTCTCTTCTGGCCTTAGTTTCCCACATCTGCAACACAAGGAGGTTGGATAGAAGATCTCGAAAGGCCCTTTCTGCAGAGAGTTAGCACTGATGTTCTAAGATAAGAACTTGATTACAGTAAAAGGCAGAGATCTTGGCTCTGGAAAGGCTGTTTATATGTGGAAACAGAATAGTAGACAGAATTAGCAAGCAAGTCTTAGTGGATGACCAAGGATGCTATTATAAAACAAAGGAAAACATAACAGATCTCCCAGTCTTTCCCACAACAAATAAACAATTCTCTTTTCCAGCTATGTGTTCCAGTGCCTGAAATGTCACCAATAGATCCTTCCTTCTCTTTTTGCAAATGTGTTGATTTTCTAGAGTTTAATTATTTAAAAAGGTGCAAATGTCTCTAAAAGGGGAAATAAATGATGCCGTGATCAAGGGAATTAGTGGACTCGACAAGGGGCAGACATAGCAACACCACCCACAGACACATGAAGCAGGTCAGAGCAATTCCTTAGCTTGGAGGGACATATTCCACACCAGCACTTCTCAAACTTCAGTGAGCCTGTGAGTGACTTGGGAGACCTTGCAAAATGTAAATTCTGTTTCATTCAGTCCTGCAAAGGCCCTGAGAATCTGCATGTCTAACAAGCTCCCAGGTGACTGTCGATGCTGCTGCTCCACAGAACATAGCTGATGTAGCAAGATTCTACAATGCATGACCCTATCTCTTGAACACAGCTAACTAGACTGCAAGGGCATGGCACTTGACTCCGAGCTACCCAGCCTGCCAGCTCAGCTCTGATCAAAAAGGGATAGTGGGCTAGTTATGAATTTAAAGAGGAGAGATGGGCAGTGGTGTCAGAAGTGGAAGTAGAAGATATAAGGAAACAGAGACACAGAGAGAACCTGTCTCATTTTAATAATCAAAGAGAACTCTATGAAGACTATCTTCCACAGCTTGATAGGGCTGAGTTGTCAGTCTAGATCTTAAACACTGAGTGAACTGGTTCTTGACCCCACCAATTGTGCTGGACCCTACTTAATCTTTATCCCTTGGGCCTGGCTGCTGAGATATTTTTAAGGTTCCTGGTGGTCAACCACGTAACTAAGGATCCTGTTGAATCCTGAAGACTCCATGTTGAAAACAGAAATCTGAAGTTTAAGTGATGATGTATACCTGGGGATGGTCTCATAGTGAGTGAGAGGCCTTTGGTTTGCTGCTTGGGTTGCTTAAAAACTTTGGATACTTGAAGGCAGAGTTTGCATGTGGGGTGAGGGGCATGCAGAGACATAAGAGGATAAAGAAGAGTCAGATGTCACAATTTGTCCAGGGTGGCTCAAGAATTTTGTTAGTACTTTTGATCTATTTGTAGAGATTTGGATTATCTTTCCATCTGCCATTTTCTAGAATGTTTTTATTTCCCCTCCATTCTCATGGTTGCTGAGAGAACAGTGACACAAAACAGTGACACTCTTGCCCCTTGCTACAGCAGTTTGGCTCAGAAGTGGAGAGCTGACCCATATTGGGCCAATATGCTTTTTTCCCCAGGAATTTGGAATTGGGTCTGAGAGTCAACTTAGACCCTGGTTATCAGGATCTGTGTTATGTAAAACTCTGGAGCCAATGGAAAATGTTTTCTACAACATGGTTTGGCAAACAGGAAGAATAACTCTACAGTATAAGAGATACACTGAAAAAAAAAAAAGAAGAAGCAGCGAATGCACAGAGCAAAGAAAAACCTGGTTCCTTACATGATTTCAGTTCTTGTTCTCTATGGTTTCTAAGACTAAATTGCACCCATCCTTATATTCTTGGAGATGTTCCAATATCCCTTCAACAAAATATTGTTTGTGATTTAAGACATTGCAAGTGGGGCTCTGTCAGTTGCAGCCGAGAAATTCCTAATTACAGCTCCCTTCTAGATAAGGTCTGGAATTGAGGCAGACCCTCTTGGTTTAATTGATGGTAGATAGAAGGGGGTGGTGGGCCCAGATCAATATGGAGAGCTCCACTTCTCTATTGTTTATCATAGTCCCATGACTGCTGGCTGGAGGGAGGTTTGCCAGAGATTCCATTCATCTACCTATCCTTCCATCCACCCATATATTCATCTCTACTTGTATCTTCTAGCCATCTAAGAAGGATTTCCTGATCCCCTTCACAGGACAGGTTCTCTGTTAGTGTCTACTCTGTGAACTCTGGTTACTCCTATTGGTATTGTGCCCATATTTAGCAGATAATATTATTTATACTAAGTCCTAGAACTACAGTAATGCATAGCAGGCCCATTTTATCACATTTTAATTCTCCTTTCCCAATATTTCCTTCCATTTGGTGCAAATGTGCAATGTGTAAATAGAACAGCTCCCGTTTGGGAAATGTCTTACATTGGATGTCCCAAATGCATTAAGTGCTCAATTTTGTTTTTATTTGAAATAGGGAAAAGGTGGCTCCATGTTCCTGTCCAGAGACAAAACTGCAGACACCCATTCCTGTTGTTATGCTTAGGACCTAAGAGCTTCTTTACCTCCATTTTCTTTATTCTTGCCTGTGAAGGGTTAGGTGCTGATTGAGAAGGGAACATAGGTCAGCTTGGCTTTCAGCTGTCCAAAGCTCAGTTAGGACCATAGCTCTTTCCCAAGTATCTTGGGGTCTCAGAGTCAAACTTTTATTTCCCTTTTGCCAAAGACTCCCACGAAAGTTTCATCTCTGAATTTAAGCCTGGTCTCTAAAGTTAGAGCTTCTCCCATAAATAAACCTTCTCAGGAGTCCTCACCAAGAGACCCAGACTATGAGAATAAATTGAAAAGGAAGGCTGGTTGGAGTTAACATGCTTCATCTTAACTGGTTGTAGATGATCTCAGAATCCTGAGATAGCATTGATAAGCTTTAGGCCCCTGACAAGTAAGGGGCCTAAAAGTAAAGTAACTCTTTCAAGTAAGAGTTAGCTTACTTGCGATGTAAACAGTCAAGCCTTTGGAAGTGCAAAAGGGAAATTGTCTTGTGTGGTAGGATATGATTTGGATATAGCAGTGGTTCTCAACCTTGAATGACATGGGGAATTTTTAAAAAACATGAATGCTGGGCTTCACCAGAGCAAATGAATTAGACTGTGTAGGGCTAGAGTCCAGGAGGGGCTATCAAAATCTCCCCCAGGTGTTTTTTTGTCAAAGTCAAGGGTGAGAACTCTTGGTATAAGAGATAAAATCTCCCCCAGGTGCTATCAAAATCTCCCCCAGGTGTTTTTTTGTCAAAGTCAAGGGTGAGAACTCTTGGTATAAGAGATAAATGAGAAATGACTATCTAAAATGAGAAGATGAGAAAAGCCTGTGATTATGACTACTTTCCCCCAGAGATTTATACCTTCGAAGCTTCTCTTGGCAGCACAGAGAAGGCAGGAAGGCCTGGTGCACGCTATTACTGAGGATGCCACCTTATTAACACCTACGAGTTGAATAATTATTGCCATAAACAGTGGATCAGAAAAAGATACCCACCAAGGGCCTGGGTCAACCAGAGCCTGAGAATATTCTGGTGTTCAGGAAGTACCATTGCCCTGTTGATACCTCCCAGGAGATGTGTTGAAGTGGAAATGATCAGGGGAGTAGAAGAGGCTTCTACTAAGACTGGGGGGCACATAGGAGCAGCTCTGAGCAGCTGTGAATTCCGTGTGATGTGTGATGAGCCCTGAAGGAGAAACACTCCATGGCTAAGCAGGAAGATGCGATGGGCTGGCCATCTCTCGCATCAGGTAGTGAGTGGGTGGGCCACTGCACCTGATTCTTCACTTGAGGGGATCCATGGTAAATATAAAAAAGGGTTGTGATCCTTGAAGGTCTGTAGAGAGAAAGTTGACAGTCCCTTACCAGTTTTCATATTCTTGATCATATTTGATCCTCACCCGCTCTGGGAAGGGAGGCAGAGAGCCAGGCAGGAGGGTGAGGGTGGGGTGGTTTCTTCTGTATGACCTCAGCAGGAAGGACAGGGGTTGTGGCTTCTCTTTGGGGCATAAGAGCAGAATTTTCTTGGGAGCCACTCTCAGGTCAGAGTAAAATCATTAGAGACTTTAAGCATTTTAGTATCTCCATTACCATAGGTAATTCAGAGTAAAAATAATACTTGATTATACAATAAATATAGGTAAATTAACAGAATTCTTATATGATTACTTTGGTATTTTTTTCATTTGTTAAAGTATTAATTCTTCTTCAATTTTTTTTCTCATACTCTTTTTAGAGTCCTTGGCATTTGAAGTCCTTGGCATGGCTGGTGCCTTCAGCATGTACCCAGAGGCCAGTTGGGCCCACTGGGCCATGTGTCATCAAGGCATGGCCATGTGTTTTCAGTGAAACCAGCAGGAGGTGCCCTTTTCCCTAAAGATCCCTAGCCCTGAACTAGATAGGGGGTTGACAGGCTCTTGAGCCTATTTCCTGACATTTTTTGAATAACAGAGCAAGAACAGCAAACTAACAGCCTTTGCTCCCTCATTCACCCCTCATTAACTGGGGGGCGGGGAGTGGTACAGTGTGAGCACTTAGAAAGAGCAGTGATTTGGAGACAGCAGTCCTGGGTTTCAATGCTGGCTGCGTCCCTTTCTATGGAGCAGTCTTTACCTTCTTAGTCTGTACCTTGACTAAATGGTGTTGCTGCAGACCTCAGGAGACGCTGTGAGGACTAGATGGCGAAGTGTACGAGGGCGAGCCACTTAGTCACTGCTTCACTACAAATTGAGTATCCCTTAAATGAAATGCTTGAGGCCACAAATGTTTCGAATTTTGACTGGTTCAGCGTCCCTAGTCTTAAAATCCAACATTTGAAAAAAGCAAAACAAAACAAAACAAAAAAATCCAACATTTGAAATGCTCCAATGAGCATTTTCTTTGAGTATTATGTTAGTGCTCAAAAAGTTTCAGATTTTGAATTTTTGGATTAGGGGTACTCAACCTGAATTTCACTCTTGGTGCCTGCAGAGTGCCTGGCACATAGTGAGGACTCAATAAGTATTCACTGATGTGTGATTTTATTCCCACTCTTGTTCTTAGAGCTGTAATCCCGAGAAGATAGATGACAGTGTGGAAAGTTCCTGATCCTTCACTCATGGATAGGGTGGGTGGGGGCCTCTCCCCAGTGACTGGAGTGTCTGGGGAAAGTGCTCTGAGGGGCTGGTCCCTTGCAAATTTTGTTTGGAGGTCAGGAATTTGAACTTATGGTGCTGAATCTGAACTTGGGCTATGTACACAGCATTTTATGCCCTATGGTAGGAGATATTCAAATGACTAGCGAATTGATTGATTTACTGAAGCCTCATAGACTTCAGTCCATGATGACTTCAGTGGTATTGATTTAAGTAGGTGTTTCTAGCAAGGGACTGGGGTGAGAGGCAGGATAAGAGTCTGGCCTGAGGTGGTAATGTTGCTGTAATTGCTTCCTCCAGCAGGTCCTCGGTCTTGGGGATTGGAAAAATGAACCCACAAACAACAGACCAGTGGTAAGATAGGATTTATTAGATAGAGAAAGTGATGGAAGGAAGGAAAGGCATCAGAGCTTCTGGCAGAAGGAAAGACCCAAGTGGGAGTATGGGGAGTCTCCATATGGGTGCTTTTGTCTAGGGGTGAAAGGTCTTAAGAATTACATTTGGCCAGGACTTCCTAGAAGGGAGACACCTTTTTGATGTTAATGAGCGTATTAACAAATAAATTAGTGCAGTCCCTCCAGCTCAGGATAAAATGGCAGGGCCTTCCCTTCATAAGAGGCCTGGTAGCTTACATGAAATTGCCCAGGCCTAGGAAATGGGGGGAGGGAACCCTGTATCAGTGAGAGGACACACTGATGACTTTATTTTATTTTTATCCAGGTGTGGAGTAGTATGATGTTCAGGTTACTGTTGTTAAGACATGAGAGCTGAGCTTTGAGTCCCATCTGCCCTGCCCTAACTCTGCACCCTCACATAGGGATGGGGCTAGCACAGAGCAGAGTATAAAGGTATAATGGGGTGATTGGGACGGAAGAATCTGGAATGCACTGTGCTGCCATGTTTGGTTTTGGGGGCTGGAATCTGCGGTGACATGTTCTTAGATGGAAATGAAGGGACAGAATTCTAACACCGCAAGGAGACTGGGAGTGCCATCTCACTACCCAAGCCATTTAGAATCGTCTTCAACCCTTCAGCATGAGTCACTCTCTCGCGTTCCTTGTTTGAGGCCTCTGGAATCCTGGAGGAGTGCTACGTTTCAGGTTGCTGCAGTGCTCCAGGATTTCAGGGGATATTTTCTGGTACTTCACTGAGGGCTATTCAGAGGGAAAGAGAAGGTTTGCTGTTGGTTTTTAAAACGTTGACATTTATTTTGCAGCTGAGATGAGTGGGCCGCACATTCTGGTCTTTCTGGGCTACCTCATGGCTCAGAGCACCACATCACTGTCTCCTGGGAAGAGTGGACAGTTTCTAGACTGGTCTTTGATGTTCGGTTGGCTGGGCTTCTGGTTTACTGTGCAATTTCATTCCAGGGATCTCAAACAAGGAAAGCGAGGGAGTGACTCATGCTGAAGTTTCAGAGACGATTCTAAATGGCTTGGGTAGAGAGCTGGCACTCCCAGTCTCCTTGTTACAATTCCGTCCTTTGATTTCCAACAGAGAACATGTCAACCACAGGTGCCAGCCCCCCAAACCGAGCATGGCAGCATAGCGCAGCAGTAGGGGTGCCTGGCCACCCAAAGCACATGATATTAAAGAGAAATAAACCAGGGAGTACAGATTATAAAACCAGTGTCATAATGTTAAGGAAGACGGGAGCTTTGAGAAAACAGGAGACCCCCAAACTCAAACCAGGGATGGAATGTATGTGGGTGCAATACCGTGGACATGTC
>CAUYRH010030227.1:0-62917 GCA_963574655.1 Perodicticus potto | reverse complement strand
CCACCTCCATCCAGGTTCATACAAAAGATGTAAAGTCTCCATCTTTTTTAATGGCTGAATAATATTCCATGGTATACATATACCACAGCTTGTTAATCCATTCCTGGGTTGGTGGGCATTTAGGTTGTTTCCACATTTTGGTGATTGTAAATTGAGCTGCAATACACAGTCTAATGCAAGTGTCCTTATGATAAAAGAATTTTTTTCCTTCTGGGTAAATGCCCAGTAATGGGATTGCAGGATCAAATGGGAGGTCTAGCTTGAGTTCTCTGAGGGTTCTCCATATGTCCTTCCAAAAATGTCGTATTAGTTTGCAGTACCACCAGCAGTGTAAAAGTGTTCACAGCTCAAATTTGAAAGAATTTTAGGCATGAGCAAAAGGATTTTCAGGTAACAGCTTTAGGACTTCTTAACCAGATACACAGCCACTTATATGTTTTAGACTGGCCTTATTTACAATAATCATCTACATTCCTTATACTGAATATGCAAACAGACAATGCCCAGAACATATATAGACCATATATATGGTGCCTAAAGGCTTTATGATTTTTTCACTTTACAATGCTGTGAAAGTGATATGCATTCAGTAAAAACTGTGTATTGAGTACTCCTACAACCATTCTGTTTTTTTAATTTTTTACTTTCACTATAGTATTCGATAAATTGCATATGATATTTAACATTTATTTTAATAGGCTTTGTATCGGATGTCCCACTGTAAGCTAATGTAAGTTTTCTGAGCACATTAAAAGTTGGCTAGGTTAAGCTATGATGTTCCATTTGTTGGATGTATTAAATGCATTTCCAACTTCACATGTTTTTAATTCATGATGGTTTATTAGGAAGTAATGCCATCATAAGTCAAGAAGTGTCTGTAGTAAAATACAATTCTGGCCCTCAACCTCCAGCAACCAGTTGGGCAATCTAAATTCCAAAGGGTAGAAGCTAATCCACAATCTACAGCACCCAGTTAAAGAAGACAAACCACAATCTCTGTTGCAATTGGCCCAAAGCGTCAGAACTTAATCAGTAACTGACAGCTTCCCTAACTGCCTCCATCCACTTCCAATTTAGGACCAACCAGAGAAAGCCAAGTAAGTTCCACTAATCAATTGTCTAGAACACCCCGCTTCTAGTTGGCTGGCCTCCAGCTTCCCCAGGCCAACAGCCTTCACTGGGGTAAATATCCAAGGCTTTTCCTTTCAATAACATAATAATTTTATTCTCCTCTGCCTGGCTTTGAATCTCTGCCCAACCAGGTGATGATGACTGACTCCCTTGCAATATAGCAAGCTTTGAATAAATAGGCTTGTCTTATTCTCACGTGACTGAACTTCATTTATTTCCGCAATGCTTAAATATACTTACTTAGTATGGATAGTTTAAGTAATTTAGACTACTACATGATTTTGAAACAATTTGTTAGTTTCAAACCGTTATTTAGACATGAGTGGATTTAGAGAAATAAAAACAGAATCTCCTGAAATATGTGAAAAGAATAATTATAAGCTACTGTTAATGAAGTGGCAAGCATATTCCTAGTCCTGTGCCAGAAACATGCCATGTTTAACATCATTTAATTGTGTTAATAGTTCTAAAGAATAGGTATTACAGGTGAAGAAACTGAGGCGCAGAGAGGTTATGTTTCTTGCCCAAAACTAGGAAACAGTGGAAATGGGTTGGAAATCCAGGTGCACCACCCACCTTATCTACAGAGCTTTTGGACTACACTACTTTCAGAGCTATAAACAGACTGCTTATTTTCTCAACAGTTATCATCTATTTCAGATGCTAATACTAATTGCTTATTGAACTGTTTATTCTGAATCTGTATATAGAATAAGACTGTCCGGGATAGAATAAAACTTCTGGGATTATCTTCTCAGTCCCAGAAGAGAATAATGAATAATGACAGTAAAGGCAACCAAGTCTTTATTCCTACCATCCCCTATCATACTCGAAGGGGGTAAAATGAAACAAAACATACCATACATGTACTTGCTGAAAGGATTATAGTCTATTAAATCAATAAACTATGTACTTTGTAGTTAAGCTTATAATTTTCATAGTAGTAGAAGTAAAAGAGCAAGGCTGATGGGATGAACTCAGACGTTAAGTAAGGAATAAAGGATGAGCAGTTCTGACACATGTAATCACATAAGGACTGACAGTGATCTAATTTTCATCAGTGTTTCC
The DNA here is from genome assembly GCA_963574655.1 of Perodicticus potto. Lineage (NCBI taxonomy): Eukaryota > Metazoa > Chordata > Mammalia > Primates > Lorisidae > Perodicticus > Perodicticus potto. The sequence goes on along the minus strand of CAUYRH010030227.1, from coordinate 60,718 downwards.
TTCCTGAGGGATCCTCATTTCTTAATCTCATGAAATCCTTTACTTTCTTCAGCACCTCTGTGTAATTCTTGACTTTGGGGAACATGGGCTTTTGTAAAGAAGGTTATATAAGACAGGTGATAAAGGTCAGTATGATTTCTATGTATGATATCAATAGTACTTGAAGTCCTCATTTAATGCATACAACCACATATGTTCATTTAATTGCAAATGGAAATGATTCCATTTTATCCAGAAGTACACCAAATTTAAACAACTTCACATCCTCCTTTATTTAGTTTTCTAAGCATAGGAAGCTTACAACTATTTTATTTTTGGTATCTTATCATTGATTACTTAATTGTGATCATATGTTATAATGGGCAATTTTTGTTTTGAAAATGTCTATTCAATATTTAAGATCAGAATGAGAGTTTTTTACATAGCACATAAATATTTCAAGGGTTGGTTAAATTCTATTTTTATCATACAACCATGTCTGTGTTAGAAATTACCTCTCTTTGCCTTTAGCTTTTGTGAAGACTTATCAGTATTTAGTCTAGCATTTTAACTCTTATTAACTTGAGCTATACATATTTACTTGAGTAAATCTTATCTCCTCTGAGGGTAAGATCAAATTGTTCCTTTTGGCTCCTAGGGTGGAATCAGGTAGTCTATAAAAATCTCCTAAATTTTTGTTTAAGAATAACAAGTACTTCTTTGCACTTAATAGATGTACTGACATAACTCTGTTCCTACCAACACACATTGGTGACAGAGAGTGAGACAGAGAGAAAGAGAGAAAGTGGGGACACTATTTAATTGGAAAGTAATTCAGTAAGAGAATTTATTTTTTTATTTTTTTTAAATACATGTATTTTATTAGTCTTCATTACATTATTTTCCCCCCACCCCCCGTGGTAAGACAGAATTTATTACAGAAAAGAATACAGAAAACACTAAAGCTCCTGGTAGAGGGACCGAATTCAAGTGGGGAGAGAGAAGCTCTCTCTGTTCCTCTCCCGGTCTTTCCTGTCTCCTCCTTTTGGCCTTTAGCCTCAGGTATACATAGGTGTATGGGTTCCTTGGCCAGGAAACGAATGAATACAGTCCCTTCCACCCGGGGCAAGGTGAATGAGAAGGGATGAGGTATGTAACTTCCTTGTCAGAAATTATATACAATTATAATCTGGCCTCTTAAGTCTTTTCTTCCTAAAATATTATTATTCCAAGATGCCATTTTGACTTGTTTCAACAAGGAAATTTATTGAGTTTCTACTGAGGGAAAGATATTTTGGAAAGGTTCATAAATCATAGGAAAATTCAAGGAGCTTATCGTCCAAGACAGAAAGTATACATTTACACCAATAAATACCCCCACAGAATGGTAATTATTTACTGTCATTATTCAATCGATAATCCAACTCTTAAAGGTTCTTAGTAGGATTACTAAGGATTAAATATAGTTTTACAGATTGTATACTGTGGAATTTAAGAGCAGTTTAAGTCTTTGTGGACTTGTATAGTTATGGTGATGATTTTCTAGCAGATAGCTAAAAAGTGTCTTGAGCAAAAGAACCTTTGAAAATGCTCAACAGGCTTTTAAACTGACAGTGGAGGCTTGCCAAAGAACAAAGCAGATTGAATTCCTGTTCTTGTAAGTATCACATTCTTAAGCAAAGAGAATCAGAGTATAAGAAAAATACAAAAATACAAAGTACAAGCACAGCTTAGAGAGATGTTGGGAATTTGGTTCCAGAGTGCCACAATAAATTAAAAAGAACAATAAAGGAAAAAGAATAACAAAGCAAAAAACAAATGTCTTGGTTTCCCAATTCATATAAAAGTTACACTACATGATAGTCTATTAAGTATGAAATAGCATGCTGCCTAAAAATGCAGATAATGTAATTAAAAAGTATTTTAATTGTTCAAATTGCTACTGATTGTCTGAACTTTCAGAGAGCTAAACTCTTTTTGCTGGTGGAGGGTCCTGCCTCGGTGCTGACGGCTTCTCACTGATCAGAATGGTGGTGGCTGAAGGTGGTGGCTGTGGCAATTTGTAAGATGAGACAACAACGAAGTTTGATGTCTGCCTTGGCTCTTTCACAGAAGATTTCTCTGTAGTAGTTGAAACTGTTTAAAAATTAGCGTCAGTACTGGCAAACCCTGCCACTGCTTTATCAAATGGGTGTATGGAATACTCTAAATCCTGTGTTGTTATTTCAACAACATTCCCTGCATCTTTGCAAGGAATAGATGTCATCTTAAGAAACTAATTTCTTTGCGCATCCATAAAAAGTGACTCCTCATCAATTCAGGTTTTATTATGAGATCGTAGCAATTCAGTCGCATCTTCAGGCTCCACCTTTAATTGTGGTTCTCTTGCTATTTACACCCCACCTGCGGTTACTTTTTCCGCTGAAGTGTTGGACCCCTCAGAGACTTCTTTGGAATCAACTTCCTCCAAACTCTTCTTAATGTTGATGTTTTGAACTCCTCCCATGAAACAAAAACATTATTAATGGCAGTTAAGATGATGAATCCTTTTCAGAAGTTTATTTAAAAAAATGGAAGATGCACCATCTATAGCAAGTAGAGCCTTGCAAAATGCATTTCTTAAATAACGTGACTTGAAAGTCAAAATTACTTCTTGAACTGTGGGCTGCAGAAGGGATGTGATGAGAGCAGGCATGAAAAGAACCATCATCTCCTTGTACATCTTCATCAGAGCTTTTGGGTTACCAGGTACGTTGTCAATTAATAGTAATAATTTGAAAGGAATCTTTTTTCTGAACAATAGGCCTCAACAATGGGATCAAACTATTCCATTAAATATCCTGTGAACAGATGTGCTGTCTTCTTGGCTTCACTGTTCTGTTAATAGAGTACAGGCAGAGAAGATTTAGCATAATTCTTAAGGGACTTAGGATTTTTGGAATTTTAAAAGAGCATTAATTTGAATTTAAAGTCATCAGCTCCACTATCCTCTACTTTTCAGCCTGTTCTTTGAGGCTTTATAGACCAGTATTGATTTATCTTTTCTAGCTATGATCTTCTTAGATGACATCTTTTTCTGACAGAAGTCTGTTTTGTCAATGTTGGAAGTCTGTTGTTTAGTGTGGCCACCTTCGTCAATGATCTTAGCTAGACCTTCTGGATAACTTGATGCAGCTTCTATATCAATAAGCACTTGTGCTTAATTTTACACTTTTATGTTGTAAAGATGGCTTCTTTTCTTAAACCTCCTAAGCCAACCTCTGCTAGCTTCCATCTTTCCTTCTGTAGCTTCCTCCCCTTGCTCAGCCTTCATAGAATTGAAGAGAGTTTAGGGCCTTGTTTGGGTTACAGGCTTTGGCTTAAAAGAATGTTGGATCTGATTTGATCTTCTATCTATACCAGGGGTCCTCAAACTACGACCTGTGGGCCACATGAGTTAGTGTGAATTGTATTTGTTCCCATTTTGTTTTTTACTTCAAAATAAGATATGTGCGGTGTGCATAGGAATTTGTTCATATTTTTTTTTTAAACTATAGTCCAGCTCTCCAATGGTCTGAGGGACAGTGAATTGGCCTCCTGTTTAAAAAGTTTGAGGACGCCTGATCTAGATGGTTAAACTTTCTCCATGTCAGCAACAAAGCAGTTTCATCTGTTTCACTTTCTTATCATTTACATGTTCACATATTAGCATCACTATTTCCTTCAACAGCTTTTCCTTTACATTCACAACCTTGCTAACTGCTTGAAAGAAGAGAGCCAGCTTTGGACCCATCTTGAATTTGGACACACCTTCTTTATGCAGCTTAATTATTTCTAACTTTTCACTTAAAGTGAGAGATGTACAACTAACTACTCTACCTTTCACTTAAACACTTAGAGGCCATCGTAGAGTTATTAATTGGCCTAATTTCAATATCATTGTACCTTAGAGGAGAAGGGAGCCCAACAAGATTGAAAGAGGTGAGGGAATTGCTAGTGGATGTGGCAGTCCGAAGACAAACAACATTTATTAACTATGACATCTTATAGGGTGACAGTTTGTGGTACCCAAAAACAATTATAACAGTTACATCAAAGATCAGTATAACAAATAAAACAATGCTCCCAAATTTGAAATATTGTGAGGATTTTCAAAATGTAACACAGAGATACCAAGTGAGCACATGCTGTTGAAATAAATGGTGCAGACAGACTCGCTAGACACAGGGCTGCCAGAAACCTTCAATTTGTAAAAGTCACAATATTTGCAAAGTTCAATAAAAACATGGTATGCTTGTCAGTCAAATGGTGATAAGCACTAAGGAGTTCAACAGTATCAGAGAACAGAGAGGTATACAAGAGAATTTTTTTTAAACATTGCACCTGGGGAAAATGTCAGATTGCTTCCTGCCGTATGTTGATCAGACAATGAGGAACCAAATCCTTCAGTGCGACAACTTGTGGGGAACATCATCTTGCCAAGAACCACTTGGGCTTGGGAGTAAGTCTCTCCCTTGAAGATGATTACAGCCCAGCCGGCACCTTGATATAACCTCTGAAAGACTCTGTAAGCAGATTACTGACCAACATAAACTGTGAGATAATAAATGTGTTTTGTTTTAAGCTGCTTAGTATAACAATGGATTATGTAGGAATACATAACAAATACAAGTCACCTACCCATATTCAGGGATAAATCTCAACCCGACTTCTCTGAAGGGAGTGAAGCCAGTATTTGTTTTAATGGAGATTGCTAGACAGATCATCACTTTAGATATCTGCCTACTATGATAACCCTCTAATTCAAATATTTAAAGCCATTATGAAAAGACATTTAATGTATCCCAACAGATGAACTACGATTAAATATATTTGGGGGCAGGGATAGTTCAGTATTGTTTCTTCCAACACTGATGTTTTAATAAATGATGTTGCATTTTTTATATCGAAATTTTATCTATAGTTGCTCTACTTGGAAGCCAAGCTGAGAAAAGAAAGAGATAAATTTATGGAATTTTATGACTTGCAATCATCAACAAATGTTTATTTATAGGAGTTGGAGGACTGTTTTATAAATCTACAATAAACATACAGATATGTAAATAAGGCCTATTTTGTTTTCATTCTGTTCTATATAATGATGGTTCAAAGTAGGTAACAGAAGGCAAACTTTGGCAGATTGGTAAATTACTGGTTGGTCCTAAAGAAAATTAAGCCCAGCAGGCTGTGGTGGGCCTGAATGCTCGCTATTGGAGTCTGCTTTTTTGATGGCTGTGATACTATGTTTAGCAAGGAAAAAAAGCAGAAATAACATGAACAAACTCTTCTATTTGGGTCAAAAGATTGTACAACAGAAATGGAGACTATTGAGTCTGACCTTGAAGTGACAGAATAAGTGACTTCCCATGTGACATAAGGTGATGGGAAGGAGTCAGAGATTTGCCAATCTAGTACTGTGTTGCTTATCCTTCCATTAGAAGAGGTTGTTTTAAAATCTTAAATCACTTTTAAGCATTCCCCCTCAAAATGCAAGTGTACTTGGAAGGATTCTTATTATAATTTATTATTTTAAAAATTGAAGTAGAAAATAACAAGAAGGTGTCAGATCAAATCACCAGGCACAGAAGGCATATGAATTTCTCCCTCTAAGTTATGCCAGGAGCAAGGAACTGTGCTATGATTTGGATGTGGTTTGCCCCATCTAAAACTCATGTTGCATTTTGATTCCTAGGATGGCAGTATGAGGTGGGTATAATGGGAGGTGTCCAAATCATGGGGAAATAGCTCTCATAAATAGATTAATGCCAGCTTGCAGGAGTGAGTGCATCCTCTCTTCTGGGAATAGATTTGTTCTCCTGAGAGAGAAGATGGTTATAAGCAATTCCAGCCTCCACTGTAGGCTCTTTGCATGTTTTTGCCTTCCCTTCTGCTTTCCACCATGAGTTGAAGCAGCACAAAAGCCCGAACTAAAACCCAAGTAGATGTTGGTACCATGCTCTTGGAATTCCCAGCCACCAGAATCATAAGGGAAATTAACTTTTCTTAAAGTATCCAGTCTCAGATATTCTGTTATAGCAACACAAACAGACTAGGACAATTGTTACCAAGACTAAAGGCACACAAAGTGTAATGATATTTGTAACTTACAATTCTGCTGATATCAATTTTGCAACCACATTTGACCATCAGCATACATTTACATTAAATTCATATTTGAATGCTCATGAACTATCTTTTTATGGTTGGCTCATTGCTATAAACTCATTTGATGCTCTAAAGCAGAGCTGAAGAGCTCCTTGGAGGAATGGGAGAAATTGCAAATACTGGAACATTAATTGTTGCATCCAGAGTCAGGCACTGTGCACTCAGTAAGATTCCAATAGAAAAAAAGGCACTTACCCTCACTTCTAGGTTTGGCCTTCTCAAATTATGGTGAGCAAAAATCTTTGTGAGTACTTATATTTATGACGAAGTGACTTGTGGCCATAAAATATAAAATGAAGCATAGAATTGATGCAATTAACTACAAAGCAAGTCCACACCATAATTTAATTTTTCAGCTTCTCAGGGTATCTATGATATTCGTTTGATGAATCATGATTTCTATAAATCAAATGCTTATTACAAACTGGTACTCTATTAAAAACTTCCTCTAGGCAAAATAAATTGTTACACTGTATCTCCCTTCATAAATAGATTCTTAAGGGACTAATTTTTATTGCTTCGCTAAGTAAAATAACATAATGATTTCACTTATAGAATCAATGATGAAGTTGCAATTTTTTATTTTGGTCTTAGAAATGAGGTCTAGGTCCAGATTTAGAAATTCTGTCTTTGCCTTGCAGCCACTCTACCATGTATATAAATAACCTTCCAGGGATTTTAATCTATACTTAAAGACATTAACTTCTTTATGAAAAGGTACTTTAGTAGAAAAAAATAACACTTTTAGAGGAAAAATATTTTCGAAAAGTAAAGTAATCTTATGGAAAAACATGCTGGGTAGCACAAGAGAGACAATATTTGACATAAAATAATATGAACTATTAGCACTGATAGTACTAAATCTGTAGAGGTGAAATGAAATCAAAATTCCTACGTAGGAGGCAAAGATAATCTCAAATTTTTTCTGAGGCTTTCTGCTAACTTGGTGTTAGGTGGAGGGGAAAATGTAATCTCCTCTAAGAATTGGTAACCACACACTTGCCCGTAAGTTTTGAGTGTGAATTAATGTTAGCCATGAGATGCAAAATGATCTCAAATGGAGAATTTAATTTATTCTGCGTCTATCCTGCCCTCAAGATTGGAATACATCTTAAGTGTATAATTTAATTCAAAGTGGCCTCAGATTATGTTTGATTCCTGGTAACTAGAAGAGATAAAATGAATCTTTCTCAACTTCAACCCAGGTGACAAAGTAAGCCAAAAGACCAAACTCCAAGAAAAAAATTACCTGTTCAGTATAAAAAGAAAATTTTAGAAATAAACCAAACAAATGAAAAGAAAAATTCACAAGGAAGTAAGGTAGAGAAATAGTAAGACCTAGCCAGGAAACCGAAACAGTAGAATCAGACATTCAAAACTTTGAGGTTTTAAAATTATCAGTCACAAAATATAAAGTGACCATATATAATGTGTTTAAACAGAGAAAGAGAACTTGAAACTATGATAAAGAAACAAGAGAGTTGAAAGAATCAATATGCAACATTAAAAATTTAATAAAACCTACAGAATTAGTAAATAAATTGTCCTTCTTATAAAGGACAATATACATCAATCACTGGACATAGAATCAAAATGACCCTGTACTGTAATCGGAAAAGAACAGCTTTTTTCCCCAATAAATGTTGCTGGACCCGATTGACTATCCCTCTGGTAAAAATACTTATCTAGATTCCTTCCAGACATTAACCAAAAACAACTTCAGATGCTTTGTAGATGGAAATGTGAAAGGCAGAACAATAAAACTTCCAGAAAAGAAAACCACAGGAGAATACATAAATTGTATTAAGTTTGTGAAAGACCTTTTAAACACGATGCAAAAGCTCTACGTATAATGAAAAAGATTGCTAAATTACTCCATTGAAATGAATATCATTTATCAAAAGACACTATTAGGGGAATGAAGAGGCCAGCTGGAGCCTAGGAGAAAATACTCACAACAAGTATGAGGTCAGTCAAGTATGAAAATACATCCTAGGAAAAGTGCTGGGCCAGGCCCTCTTACTGTCACTACGGTCGCCTTTGAGGCACTCCCTTTTGGAAAGCGAAGCACTGCCACCAGCACCTCGACTATCCTTCAGCTCTTTTTCTGGAATAGCCATCATAGCTGTCATCACACAAGGTGTGACAATGAAGCTTGCCAACTCATCCTAGAAAAGGTGCTATATGCCTCCTTGCTGACTATCACTACGGTTACCTTCGATGCATTCCCTTTGGGTGTCTGTTGGCCATTCCAGAAAAAGAGTTCCAAAATTGTGTTGAAGGATGGACTAGGTGCTGGTGTCAGCACAGAACTTCCCAAGGGGAGTACCTCAAAGGTGAGTAGTGGTAGTCAGCCGCGAGGTACAGAATGAGTTCACAAACTTCATTGTCCGATCTCATATATGGGAAAGGACTTATGTACAAAATACATGAAGAATTCCTACAAATCAATTAGAAAAATACTACAACTAAACCATGCTAAGAAATAGGCTAAAAGTTCAAGCAGTCATTTGATGCAGAATTTATCCAAATGTCTGATCAGTATGGAAAGATCTTCAATGAAATGCAAATTACCTTCACAATGACCTCTATGGCACATTCAGTGGTATAGTTAAGATTATAAAGACTGAGCAAACCCACATAGAGTATATAGAAGAGCTTAAAATTTCATACACTGTGACTAGACATGGGAATTCACACAACTTCTAAAAAATGTTGGTCAGTATGTTCTGAAGCTGGCTGTGTACATATAGAATAATCCAGAAAATTACTCAATATAATTTTATACATATGTATACTAAACAACATGTACACTAATGTTTACAGGAACATTATTTGTAATAATAGTAAACATAATAAACTGAAAAGAACCCAGATGTTTATTTTTGGTAAAATGAATAAAAATGGTAGTGCCAGTAGACTAAATTGAACAATGAGAAATAATGGGTTAATACTCCACGGGTCAACACAGATAAAACTCAAAACAGAGTATCAGGCAATCTAAGTCAAGCCCATTGAGTTTCTACAATATGATTCCAGTTAGAAGAGTATAACTTATTAAAAAGGGCAACAACTTCCCCAACCCTTTGGGTAGGGGAAGTTTCCTGGCTTGACTTTAGGGAGCTTCTGTTCTACTTCTTGATTAGGGTGATAGTTTTAAGGACTATTTACTCTGTGGAAACTCTTTTGACTGTATACTTAGAATCTGTGTGTGTTTGGAATGCACACTATACTTGAATAAAATATTTACTCAAAATGATAATACTGCATCCAGGTCCCTTCCAATCACCTCATTCACATCCATCCAAATTCACATTGTTCCAGTTCCGCTAGATTTCCTTTTAACAATTTTGACGTAACCAGATTATCCATTACTCGATGCGCAATCGGTTGAGCAGCCTTGCTGAGAACAGGACATTAACAGGACGATCTCTAATGTCCCTAACTTCTGATAATTCTGAAAGTAGAAGGTTGTTTATTCCGATAGACGTGTTGTTACAATTTCCTCCTTCTCAGGACTCCCAAATGCACACCTTTATAATCAACTTTTGCATATCACATATTCATATTCATAAATTTCTGCACATATTTTCACAAACCATTTAAACAGTATTAATTTAATCTCTGTTCATAAACACGAAGACTAAAGTTTGGTCAATCAGAACATTCGGCTGATCTGTGGTAGATCTTTTGCACATACTATTGGAAATTCTGTAAAACTTCTTCAGTCACATGCACGTATCTTCATCCTGTTTCTTTAGTTGGACTAAAAAGCTCTTAAAGGCAAAGTCTATATCTTTCTTTTAAATATTCTTCCATAATGTGTCACATAGCTGTCAGCATGCAGTAGGTGATTAATAAATGATTCTTGAGAAATGGAAAAACTCTTCAGTCTTATTAATATTTGAGCATCTAAAAGCACATTATTCTGAGCAAAGGCCCAGGTGACTAACACATCACCTGAATTCAGTAAGATAGCTAGCTCCTAAGCGTTCTCTTCTTTGTAAATTAAGCCTATGAGGAAGGGATAAGTGACATGCTAGTAGGCATTAGGATAAGTTGACTAATCTTTGTGTCACTGCTTAATATCATAGGAAAAGTTTAAATTTGTGGTTTTCAGTGGCTAGCATCTGAACTTTTCATTTAAAGTGCTTGCAAAAAAAAAAAAAAATCCACGACAATTATCATACAAATGGCTGAACAGAAAATCAGATATAGCAATTCACCAAGAATCTGTGCTCTTATCTAATCAGAGCCATCACCTTTCAATCCGATGCCATAAAAGATGCAAACTGAGCAAGGGCAGAGCTGGTCAGCATTTAAATTAGAGTCTTCCAAAGGCAAATTCAAGGACCCAAAAGACCGAGAAGAAATGCCAGTACCTTTATTACTAGATCATTTTCCTCTTGAGTATAAAAAGACTTACAAGAGCCATGAAAGTCGTTGTACTTAAGATGCTTTTTCTAAGGTGAACTATAAAAGGAACAGTGCAGAAATGTGAGTCTTTAAATTTCGTGTGGTGTTTTTTTGAAGGGCAGGAAATTAAAAGCTCAGTCTCATTTACATAAATATAGTTTGGCTTATCCCAGGACCAAGCAGTTATACATGTCATTTAAAAAAATTCTTAACATCCTCACATAATTTTAAGACAGAATCAAAGTATCAGTACAGTCTATTCCATATCCTCATCTTCAAAGAATAACAATTCAAATACCCACATGTCAACCATCTGGGAGTACATACTATATCACCATCATGCCCATTAGGTTAGTTTTTCTTTTTAAATAGCAGACACTGAGTAAAATTTAAAATACTCCCCTAACATAGAGCTTATTATAGAAATACTGCATTCTGTTTTCTCCTTCCACCATGTTACTCCTTGGAAAAATAGTTACACCCTGCTAGAAGCACTTTCAAGTAATAACAGAACTTGAGTGGATCTTTTAGGCAATGCTTTGGTAGCTGATGCAACCCTGCTTATCCAGTTAACTCTTATAAATAGGTGGTGATGTAGAAGGAAACACACACACACATATTCATGTACTTGCTGTTGAGTTAGTGATCATGAACTAAACATTTCCACCGATAGATATCTATCCTAACTGTTTAAGTAAACACTTTGCTTTTGTTTTAGAAAAGTCCAATTTATATGAATGGCTTCAGTTCTCTTTTCTTCATCCTTTCTCCTTTCCTACCTACCTCCCTTCCTTTTTTCTTTTCCTTCTTTCCTTCCTTTCCTCTTCATTTCTTTCTCATAAACCCTTTTATAGACAACATTAATTATTTGTGATCTAATAGACACATCAATGCTGGATAAGAAGTAAGACTCTTCTAGCCAATACCCTCTGATTAAGGCTGTTTAAAAGAGAAAATCAGAAATGCAACAGAACCTAATACCAAAGGAACTGAAGAAAGTACTAGAGGTGGAGACTTCTTGGTGAAGACTTCTCAGTGGATTATGAATTGATGTCTGGTATGCAACAGAATGCATCAGTATCTGAACTAAATGAAAAGGATTCTAGCAGATCCTAAGTTTCTACACATAGGGAAATATATATCTCTCTTTCCATCTAAATAATTGCTGAGCTGTGGAAACTCAGTCCTGTGCTGGGCCATCAGTAGATGTAGAGGCTTAATTCCACAAAGGGAGATACCTACAACAAGCTCAGAAATATTCAAAGGCAGAGAGTGTAAGAGCAACAAATGCACAAGATTAAGAAGAGAAGATATTTTCCAGTGGAAGGAAGAGAATCTACAGTTCATTTGCATGAATTGAATAAAAAAAAGAATCCTATGGTGGGCCATGGATTTTAATCCTTTCAAGAATCCAATTACACAATATAATCTACTGATTAGAGCATGGGTTTAGTCATTTTCTGTAGATTTTACCAAGTCCCAAATTTAAGAATGTAAAGTTAAATGTATACATAATGGGAACATGTAGAATTTAACTGGATTCTGAAATTTAAGGAATAAACAGATTAAGCACTTCTAATTATAGAATAGAAATATAATAGATACATTCATGTTGGGGTGTATATATTTTATGATGACTGAGATGGATTGAGCGAATCCCATTGAAAACTATATTTAACGACAGATTTACCATGAAATATTTAGCCAAAGACAAATAGTGTATATTTAAAAGAAAAATCTTCACAGTACAGCCATACAATTAAGGAAAAAATCAGTGGGGACTTGAACATTTAAATTATTCTTCTGATTGCATTGTATGAGTTTCTTATATAACTTAAATATTAACCCCTTTTTCTTTGATATAACACTAGTGGCATTTACTGCTACTCTGTTTCAAGTATAGCTAAAGCATCTAGTCAAATTGAATTGGGAAGTCTTACACCCTTTACAGTGTTATGGCACAGGCACTATTGAGAACCAGGTATTACAGATTTGACTTTTATTACGGGTTCATTTGTCAGGACAGTTATAAAAGAATCACATTTTGGAGCTGGAATGAGCATTAGGGCTTGTCAGTGAACTTCAAATCTCTTAAGTATCATAGTAAGAAAATGTTATAAACTTTTATCAGCTGTGTAAAACACATGTCCATTTACAAATTTTTCTTTATTGTCTTTATTGCCAATAAATTTCAGTCTCTAACAGTAAACTTTCAGCTGTGTAAAACACATGTCCGTTTACAAATTTTTCTTTATTGTCTTTATTGACAATAAATTTTAGTCTCTAACAGTAAAATTTCAGCTTTTGGATTTTAGGTATCATATACAATATCAAATGAAATAATAGATCTGTAAATAAAAAAATAGATACACAGATATGATCATTATCTAAATTGATTTTCTTATAGTTCTCATCAACTTAATAATAGGAGAATAATTAAGTTTATGAAATGTAGGTATTTTGAGGGAATGTTATCTGGAATCATTGATTATAATATATTATACATGTATATGAAAATAATAGCAATTTAGAAAAACACGACATGAAACATTGAATGCTATTTTAACTATATTTGAAATTACATTGTATTTTGCATTTAAAATGCCATTTAATTAGGTTTTTTTTTAACTTTTTAGTAAAATTGTTATTTTGGAATATGTTTACATTTCCAGAAATGTTGCAAAGGTAATGCAGAGAGTTTTTATAGACTTCACATTCAGTTTCCCCTGTTAGTATGGTACACTTGTCACTAATAATCCACCAATATGAATATGTTATTATTAAGTAAAGTCCATACTTTATTCAGATTTCCTTAATTTTACTAATGTCCATTCCTTTTTTGAGGATCTTATTCAGACTACCACATTACATTTGATTACAAAGTTTCCTTAGACTTTTTTTGACTCTGACAGTTTCTCAAACTTTCTTTGATTTTGATGACTTTAATACCTTGGAAGAGAACTAGTTAGGTACTTTGTAGAATGTGCCTCAACTGATACTTGTCTCAGTGTTTTCTCATAATTAAACTGTGGTTATGAATTTGAGGGAAGTTGAACACCATGGAAGTAAAGTGTCATTTTCATCACATCCTATCAATTATGCACCACACTATTTATGAATGTTGACATTGGCCTTAATTCATTTAATTCATTCAGAGACTTCTAACTCAGTCAATTAAGTTTTTTGCTTCAGTTTAACATGTGCTGTAATGTAAGATTATTTTTTATTTCATGATCATATATGGTTTTTTGAAGCTTATTGGGTAGTCAGGGTCCTCCAGAGAACATAAACTTAACCAACAGAATGTGTGTGTGTGTGCACACACACACGCATGCTTGTGGGGGGGAGAGAGAGACACAGAAAGAGAAAGAGAGAGAGAGAGACTTACGAGGAGTTGGTTCACATGATTAAGGAGGTTGACAAGTTCTAGGATCTGCAGGGATATTCCAAAGCTGGAGACTCAGGAGAGCTAATGCTATAGTTCCTGTTAAGTCCAAAGGCCTGAGAAGCAGGAGAGATGATAATGTATTGCCAGTTTGAAGGTCAACAGGCTAATATATTTCAGCTCAAATCCCAAAGTAGAAGCAAGCCAATGTCCCAGGTCAGAGACAGCTGGGGAGAAGTAATCCTCCCTCACTGAGAAAAGAGTCAGACTTTCTGAGTTTCTGTTTTATGAGCCCCACCTACATAAGGAGGGCAATTTGCTTTACATATTCTACCAATTTCACTCACAATCATTCTCACACAAACACCAGAATAATATTTGACTTTATGTCTGGGAACCCTGTGGCCTAGTCAAGTTGACAGGTAAAATTAACCACCCCATTAGCACAGAATATTAACATGCTAAGAGATTCTATATGGCCTTAGCAGTAGTTTATAAACTAATGGATTTCACATTTCCAGATTGTCTTTTGAGAGACTTGAGAGCTGTTTTTTACAGCAAAGGGCTGCAGGAATAGGTAATAGAACTCCTAAAAAACTGAAGAATGGATTACTATTTTGATGCCAAATCTAGAACCATGAATACAACCCCTCAAAAACAAAAACAAAATAAACAGACCAAAACAAAGCAAAACAAGGGAAGGGAAGGAAGAGAAAATATTATGGTACCAATGATAAGAAAACAAAGAAATCCAAATGTCTATCATAAATGAAAGAGTTTTTCACATTTTATTCATTAAACTATTGAAATAAACAGACCAGACACTGTTCTCAGTGCTGAAGAGATAGCCCTAAACAAAGTGAGAAAAATATCCTTCTTGGAGCATAGGTTCTCACTGAGAGAGACTGACAATAAATAATAAAAATGTACCTTCCTGGTGTGCTAGAAGGTGACTATAGACTTCCCCCATTTTCCTTCTATGTCCTGACTGAGAATTACACAATGCCTGGACAGCCCAGCCAGAACTGTGTTTTCCAGGCAGGTTTGAACTCGAGTTGGGGCCTTAACATTTTCTGGCACTAACAAAGCAGTTTATATTATTATGGAAAAACTGAGAGACAGACCTTCTTGTTAAACATAGACACTAGTTCACCTCTGAGCCCAATTCCTTAAACTCTTAAATAAATACTGGAACCCAATCCTCCTCAGTTAGGTAAAACATCTTTTCTGTCACTGTCAAGAGGAAGCCACAGCCCTCTGTAGGTACGTTCCCTTGTAAATGCTTTGGAATGATCCTCAAGGCATTGCCTGCTTCCCCCATCTCAGTGGAGTCTGAGGGAGTCTCTCGATAGGAATTCCTCTGCTTCTGTTTTTGGGCTGACTCCAGCCAAGGGTTCAACTGGATAGAGTAGTGACAAAAGCCGGTCAGGGGAAGAAGAACCATGGATATTGGAGGCTAAGGAGGGTGGAAGTTAGTCTCCTTGAAATGGTGGTGTTTGAGTAAAATCTCAAAGGCAAGACAGGATGGAGCCATGTGCACGTCTTGGAAGATCATTCAAGCAGAGGGTTCAATAAGAGGGCAAAAGAGAGAACATGATTCCCATGCTTGAGACAAGGCCAGTGTGGGGGAGTGGAATGATTAATGGCGGAATTGTAGGACAAAGGGATTCTTTATTACTGCAGTAAATATTTTATTTTATTAAATAGAATTGTGGTTGTAGCGTTATAATCCTATTGATTACAGGACAAAAATCTCACTTTACTGATGGGAGTGGGGAGTCAAGAGAAATCCAAAGCTGTTAAATAAATCCAGGCCTGGTTTGGTCTGATATTTCTATTCTTTTAAATGCACTACTTTAAATATGTTCTGAATATGATAGTAGATGTGCAGGAGATAGATTGTTCTGGACCTTTGTAGACCCATATGATGGTTGTGCCTTTAATCAAATTTCATTCACACTCAGATGTTGCTGTAAACATATGCATTTGACAGTCCAGAGCTTCGCTTGCCCAGGCTAGAGCTTAGGTATAGCTGATAAAGTAGTTGTTAGTCTATCTTGGATTTGAAGCTACACATCGTAATGTCTTTATGGATTCTTTTGTCACACATAAGTTAATAGAGTAGAATGTCTGAAAGTCGACCATCCAAGGGACTGTAGCAAATCAGGCTATACGAAGGTGGTGAACATAAAGAACTACGCTTACTGTACTGGTATGTACGTGTGGTGCAAGTCTGGTCAACTAGAGTGGTCAGCTAGGGAGGTTCTACTGTATGTGACAAAAGGATCAGCAGCAATGGGAAAGGAAGAAAGAGAAAATAATGGGATCCTGGAGTTCACAGTGAAGACATGCAGAGCTGGAAGCTGCTCCCTCTACCTTCTCATACGCGAAGCCTTGCACTTCTGTAAAGTGAAATGCAAAGCTTGGTACAGAAATTCAGTATGAATTGTAGGGGTTCATTTACATTTCTTTAAATAACTATTTTGCAACTTTATTTTTAACATGTAAGAGTTCCCTTTCTTCAGTGAAGACCCAACTGGGTGCTTAGAAAAAACACATCTGTGATAAAAGGTTGATAAACAAGCAAGAGGGACTCTCCCTAACACATTCAAATATTATGATTTGGTTGTTTGTACCCTCGCACTAACCTGAAATTTAAAAATAAGTAACTACCATAGAATCATATCATGTCTAGAGAATAATTATAATGTCATCATGTATTTTCCAATATATGAAACATTTTATATTCTCCACTTTATAACAACATTGACTAGCCAACAATATTGTTCTATTTTATGGCTGGGAAAATATGAAATGGTAAAACTCTGTCTCTAATTATATCTCTTTTTAAATTATCCATTTATAATTTTCCCACATGCATGATGATTATTACTCTTTCATTATGCAAAAGTGTTATACTTTGCAATAAAATAAAATATTGGAATATATTTCAAAGGAAAAATGAGAAAGAGTGCACATTGTCTTCTAAGTATAAAGCTTTTCCTTAAAGTAATGCTAAAAAATAAATATTATTTCTATCTTATAGATTATTAGACTGAGATTGGTGAATGTTATCATTCTAGTAAGACTCAGAGTCAAGCTTTAAGGATTCCCTGGCTTGAAAGCTAATTCAAAACAGATTTAAAGGAATACATTTCAGATAATAGAAATATCAGACCCAACCAGCACTAGGATTTCTAATAATATATTTAATATCTTTAGATTTCTTGTAAGTCCCCACTCCCATCTGTGAAATGAGATTTTGTCCTGTAATCAGTAGGATGTAATTCTATATCTACCATTGTATTTTGTAAAAATGAAACATTTATTACAGTCAGGAGACATCTCCTTTTCTCAAAATGTGTAAGAAGAAAAACATCGTTGCTTCTTGTGCTATGCAACCAGTTCTATCATACAGTTTCTAGGAAATAGTTCTTATGTGTGAAATCAAGGCTTTATTATGACTGGAGCAGAAGGTTCAATCTTTTCTAAAATTAAAAAAGAAGTCTCCCTGAAGTGTTCTACCAAAATTTCCACCTCAGTTCTTTCCACTGTCATCATTGCCACTTACGAATATTCTGCGCTCGCCATTCAGTCTTTTAACTTAGCAGCCAAGAGAACATTCTGGAGTTGGGCTAAAAGAAGGAAACAGAAAACGGGACACTTACTGCAGAGATTGGGAAACTGTGGGCATGGGCCAAATTGGATGCCCTGGCTGACATACGCCCTATAGACTAAGGGTGGTTTTTACAAATGAATGTTTGTGATATGTTCGGCGACAAGAAACACCACCTTTGAACTTCCATTAAATGAAATACTATCAAAAAAAGTGATTTCATTCTCCCCATGAGTAGACCTGTATTACAAAAAAAGAAATGCTCTTTCACTATTTTTATTATTTGAATTCCATCCATAAAAATTTTAGGAAAATTTACTTTCTCACTTGTTATATAATTACTTATATAATATTCTCAAATTTGCCTCATGGTAAATTCATAAGACATAAAATATTTACTATCTCTCTCTTCACAGAATAAAGGTTTTTCAACTGGTAAGCCACTGAATTACAAACCTCACTTGAAAATCGAGGATTCCAGAAGAAGTGCTTACATCATAAAAATGACATTAAGGGCCCACAGAATTTTCAAAAGGCCTTGTTTAAAATATTGAACAAATGTCACAACCTTTTATTAGTATTTAAAAGGCAGGAAATAACACACTCTCAGTTTACAAATGGTTATAAAACTTTTCTTTTCTTTTTCTTTCTGTTTTCTTTTTTTGTGACAGCATCTCCCTGAGTAGAGAGCTGTGTTGTCACAGCTCACAGCAACCTCAAACTCTTGGGCTCAAGCAATTCTCTTGTTGCAGCCTCCCAAGCAGCTGGGACTACTGGTGCCCGCCACAACAGCTGGCTATTTTTTCGTTGCAATTGTCATTGTTTAGCTGGCTTGGGACGGGTCGGAACCCATCACCCTTGGTGTACATGGCTGATACCATAACCACGGTACTACAGGTGCCGAGCCATATAATACTTTTCTTGTACTTGATTATGCCATTGCAAAATGCTTTTTTGCTCAATTTGGAGCACATACACTTTTAAAAATCTCTAGATAGGTAAACTATTCTTATTGATAAATTAAGAGTGCCTGGTGGAGGACAGTATGGTGGAGACTGTCCAATATGTTGTTCCACCATTTAGAATTGGCACTCAGAGCACCTGTTGTATGTAGATAACTTAGCCCAAATTAATTCTCTTAGATCAAATAATGTACAGAGATAACCACCTTTACTCACTGGACAGTGTGCCTGCAGTGGAGCTGTTAAATCATTTCAGCGCCTACGAAGAAACCATGAAAATAAACTTCCTGAGCTCCTAAGGTATGCCCTCAAATTAATGAACGAGGAACAACTTGTCTATCAATAGTTCTGTCATTTTATACTAAAAAATGAATTGGCAAATTCACACAAGAGAGCTCAATGATCATTAGTCAAGGGAAAATAATCATGTAGAAACAATTTTGGGGCCTTCTGAGTGAGTAGCTATTTATACAAACTAAAATTATTTCCATGTGAGTGAAATTCAAGTGCTTTTAATTTTGTTAAGTGGAAAAAGACAGTGATGGATAAATTGTTGATTAATAACAATTCTCAATGTAAAAATATTATACACTTTCTAACAACAGACCCCTTCACAGTGCTAGAATAGTATAATCAAAATTATTTCTATTTGGAAGGTATTATGTTATGATATGGAGATAATATGTTACTGTGTTCAATTCCCTGAAAAAGATACATACCAAAGTCCTGCATTTGTTTATGTAATAGGCTTCACTCTCCTTAAATGGCAAAAAATAGCATGAAGAAAGCGATCACCACTGCTGGCATTCACATATGCTGGGCATTCACGTCCCAACTAACAAGATGCTTTATACACATTTCATTATCTGAGTGACACCACCCTCCCGTCAAAGCAGGTGTTATCCCATTGTACAGAACAATTAACAGATTCTGTGACTTTCTGTAAGTTACATTGCTTTTTGAAAAGTAAGTTCAAAAACATACCTCAAAAATGTAGGCTACTTGTCTTTTTTTCTAGATTATTATTCTATTGGCTCTCTGACACTTAGGAAGGAGCATTCCAGCTCATTTGAGCCAGATTCCCTAACTCCTTGCCATATTTCTTCCTAGCTCATGCCTGAACATTAGAAAGACCCCTCTGACATGAACACATTGCCAAATAAGTAATCTAGTATAATTTTTCTGCTCTGGTTACAGTTTATTGCATTTTTCAGAATGTTGTATTTTCTAGCCACACAACTATGGCATGCGTGTTATATTTGGAAGGTCTGAGTTTTGTTTTGCTTTGTTTTTACTTTCTTTTAGTACTGGCATGCCTGCACCTGTAACATATCCAACTCAAGAGTTCATGATACCAGGAATAGGAAAACAATTTTGGGGGAATAAAACTCTATACTAGGAGGACTATCTGCTCCAGAACCATCTATTGAACATGTTAAAAATGCAGTGTCTTGGGTCATATCTCCAAACTGCCAAAGTAAATTTTTCTATGTAGTATCCAAAAATTTGTATTTTAAGCACATTCTCCAAAAGATTTTTATGGAAATAGAAGTTCAAGAATAGTGGGACGGATAATCTGGCATGAATATTGAGTGTTCATGCCCACTTTTTGCTGAGAATAACAAGAAGGTCCAGGTTGTTATTTTACCCAGGCCATTTTAAACACTGTATTTGCAGGGAGCAACCTTGGGGATGAACTAATGTCTTCATCGTGACGAAGAGAAAGCTCACTATGCAAAGCAGTGATGCCCTAAATTTAGAGTTCCTCAGATGCAATGCAAAGCCACCGTATGGAGTGTGGAAGGCCTACCCACCTACCCTTGTGGGATCTGATAGCATGCTTAACTGTGCAGTAAGCAAGAAAATCCATTCGTCTGACCCTAGAATTTCATGTCACCTACTAGCATCTGTGGAGATGTAATTAGCTAACTTTTGCCAGTAAGTAAGGTAAAATACAAAATTATGATAGGAAAACCACTGCATCAGTTAGATATAAGTGCAGCTAAACCTCCTCCCTAACAAATCCAAACTAAATCTTCCAATGTTTTGTGTCAGAAACATATATAAACCTGTCTGCAGGAGGCCTTGGGCTTTTTGCTGCAACTGTTTACTGCAATCTTATTTCATGGTATTTATACATAGGAAACTTCACTGAATTTAATAAGGCACTCTCTCTTTCTGTTAGGAACTCTAGAGAGGCCAGGATTTATTAAACAACACACAAAGAGAAAGAAATAGGGTAGAAAATGGATACAAACTTAAAAGCAAGGTATTATTATGGTTTTTATATGTTTCTGAAAGTAAACTATTGGTTAGCGGGAAGAAAAGGGAACTTGAGGAGTCTCGTTGCCCACAGTGACAAGCCGGCACAAGATCATCAATGTGCACATAAATCTCTGCCACGACCTCCAGTACGGTGACCTCCAATGTGGTCACCTTCCATCAGCAGGTAGCATGCAGCTGCAGAGAGTCCTGCTGCCAATAATTCTCAGTATTCCAGGTTCTTGTTATTAGGTGAGAATTAAAAATTGTTTCTTTCAAAGTAGGTTGAAGTAAAGGGAAAATGAAATGCTTGCTTCAAATGAGGGCCAGATCTACGGTAGAAAAATCACAACATGAAGGCGAGTGAGGAATAAAAAGAGATGTAAGGACAAGAATATAGGCAACCACGTTAGTTGGTTAGTCCTGGATTTTATCTGGTGGAGCTCTGCTGTGGAGCTGGTCCCAGCTCCTGACGAATGAGTGGCCTCTTCACCTTATCTGGTGATAGGATGGAGCACAATTGCCCTGTAGAAAGACGTGAGAGGACAAAGTTCTCAAAGACATGAGGAGATAAAGAAGGCAGAGGAAAGACAGGACATGGGGAGCCCTATCAACAGAGTTGTAGAGGGAAAAGCCCTAATGGAACTTACTGCCTCCTAAATATTTCCAGTTTTCTGCAAATGTTCCTGGTCAGTCTCTAGAACTGAACCAGCAAAGATCCAACTTCACCGATGTGTGCGGAGAAACTTACATCTGAAGAAATGAGTTTCCTTTGCTTCCTCAACTTATACCCTGAATCTACTAATGAATTTTTGGACAGACGAATGCTTTTTTTTTTTTTAATGACATATTAGAATGCCAAGGCCTATGATATATCTCACATTTCATAACCATTCACACTTAAAGAACCCTTCACTTAAATTCTGAAGATTAAGCAACAGAGTATTATCACTTTTTCTTTCTCAAATTATTTTCTACTTGCTAAAAAACAAAGGTACTATATAAGACCAAGTTAGAATTGCATTTTTTATTCACAGTGTCACTTAAAGATGGACAGCAACTTTTACCCTTGAACTATTTTCCTTTATATGATGCACCTCTTAGCATAAACTATTCTTGTGGTTGCATTTGTAAGTGGCAGTTTTTCAAATTCAGCTACTACACTTTCCGCAATTAGGTCTCTGATACAGACAGAAAATGTAGAGAACTACTGAGGAAGGAACTAAGTCTTGGAGATTTGAAGTAAAGCGAAGACTGAAAAATTTCCTTAACTTTTTTTTTTTCAATCAGCAAACATGTCTCTTTCTAGTGGAGAGAGAAAATCAGATTAGGATATTCCTGTTATAGAACTTAATATGTCACAAGAATGTACAGAAATTTCAATTACCCAAGCACATGTCGAGTCTGAGATTTCAAGAAGGGCATTTAAGGAATGAAGATAGTAATAAACCTGCCAGAAAAATTTGATATAAGCTAAGTTTAAAACATTTTGTCACTGTTAAGAGCACCCTTCTCCCTGTATTGCAAGGTAAGCATTGCTATACTGGAAACACAACATTCAGAACCCTCTACACAGAGGAAAAAAGAATAGACTATATAGTATTTGCGATGCTGCTGGAAGAAATTAGACAATCTCAATTTAATTAAAAGGCATCTCTGTGCACCTTGCTATGTGATACATAAAATGGGCTATAGTAACGGAATTCAGAATATGATCTCTGTCCTCATGTGACTTCAGATGACAAGAACGATAAACAAGATATCACCATTATATTTTAAGGTAAAATAGTCTACCTCATTTTTTCATTAAACTATGCTTGCAATAACTTAGAAAAGAAATTGACAATATTAAGTTGTGATATTTAGAGGCTGCTACTTAATGTCAGAAGGTATGAGATAGAACTTTGAGGTAGATGTCTTGGATAGAAAAAAATACACTGGGAAACAGTATAAGCAAAGGCAAGTAGATGGGAATGTTGGCAGACGTGTCAGAACACAGGAAAAATTGTAATGTAAAGCTTGTACTATGGCCTGGGAGTAAATAAGGGTGACTAGAAATTAGAAACATGGAAATGAAAGAAAGTAACTTTATTACAATTCAGACATGTGGGTATAGGTTTGATAACAGGAGATACAGATGTAGGAAGTATGCTATAGAAGTATAATACACACCTGTGAACTAATAAAAGACTCAAACTAGAACCTAGAGTCCTGATGTATAAGGGTACACTCAGGAAAATAGAATTGGTACTAGCCATTTCAAGAGAATGGATTCACTCTAAGATATTAGTAAATTATCTCGGGAAAAGGATGGCAGTGAAGGAACAAAAATAAACAAAGATGTGCCCAAAGGAAATAATTGTAGAAATCATCTGATTCTCTATAACAAGAAAAATAAAATCAAAGGTATTGAGTAGCAAGCAAGTTGGAGAGGCCATTGAAGATGGCCTTAGACTATATGAACAGGGCATTTCTGCAGTTCTCTACAAAGGGTGAGTGATAGGTTGGTTCTAGAAGTTGTAAAAGAGACTGGCATCTAGGACCAATTGCTGGTATTGGGGCAAAGAGACAGTGTTGGTTTGATGATGCTACGAACAGCAAGAAAGCTAGAAACTCTCTGTTCCTTCCATCCACTCTCCCACTAAAGCCCACTATTCTTAGAACCTAGAAAAAAAGCTAACTAAACACAAATAAATAAACAAACACATAAATAATAAAAAGTCTGTAATGTAGTTTGTCAAGCCCTATTTCCAGCTTCAAGGAGCTGAGTATAAAATGTTGGTCTTAGCTTAAAGACTGTGGATGGATGAATAACAGCCATGCCCAGCTTCGTTCCTCATGTCCTGAACCATTGGCTGTCTGACAATACCCTGTGGAAGTGTTAGAAATGCAATGCTTTGTCTTTAATTGGTGTCTATTAAATCACTGAGAAGGAAAAGGGAATGGCCTGTTGCTTCCTGACCTGACTAAAGCTTCTAATGTGTGTTCAAGGGTTCTTTTAGAGTGGCAAAATCAAGGAGAATGTCTTTAAAATCACTCATTTATGGATTTTCACTCATTTCTCCCCTGTAAACAATATTCTACTTTCCTTAGCTGGGGAGTGTTTCTTTATCTCCTTGACTTCCTTCCATGTCCAGCAAGGTGAATGGTTGAATGGGTGGTATAGATTCCCAGTTAGTAACTAGAAACGTGGACGGATGGCCACACTAGGGGGATGTGCCTGAGAGCAAGGAGCGAAAACAGTAGCAATGAACAATTGCAGCCAAGAAGAAATAACTTATTTCTGTCTATATATTTGTTCTGTTTATACAGTAGAAGCACATTATCAAAAGAAAGTATTAATACATGTGCATATGAGGATGTGAAATCCTTTAAGTATTAGTTAAACCACTATCTAGGTATTAGTCTCTAGATAAAATAATTTATTTCTTTCCTTCCTTCCTGCTTTCATCTCTCCTTCCTTCCATCTTTTCTTCTTTCTGTCTTTCTTCTTTTTTTCCATTTCAAGTATTTTCTACTTGCCTTTTTGCCTTACTTTAACAACTGTATTCAAAGTCCTGTGTTAGAGATCAGGGAAACAGAAAGAATAAGAAATGGTCCCTGACAAAATTGACTTTATAGTATCGTTTGATTGAAAGCCTTTTAACCATACTGGTTATGTTGACTTTGATTTTATCCTGAAAGCAACATGTCATCATTGGAGGCTCTCAAGCCAAAGAGTGATATCATGAACTTTGCATTAGTGAAAGAGCTCTAGTTGAAAAAAATGGACCAAATGGGGTGAGAGAAGAGACAGAGATGTCAGCAGAGAGTATTATGTAACAAATTCAGGTAAAAACATCAGCGTAGTATTCCTCTGTAAGTCTCAAATAGGGCTAAATTCATGTGGCAAGCAATGTAAGACATGTCCTTACTTCATGATATGCATGGGGAAAAAGAAGGGATGGAATAACAAACTGCCTTATGAGTATGTGGGAGAAAAGGAATTGATAAAAGCAAAAGCACATTTCCTCTCCATTTTTTGGCAGAGCATTGTGACACTGAACTTCCTTGCAGTATGAGCCAAAGGGAGGGCAAAGGTGTTTTAAAACCTCAGGGGTATACTTGAGTTTGGCTGGAAACAGCACCCTGGCAGAGTGGCTTTTTCTGAGAGAAGAAATAGCAGAGTAGAGGAATAAGCCTGTGACGCGCAGGTACAGAGCAGACCTCGGTAGATATGACAGGTGTCCTGCAGAGCCTCGGCTGGAGAGCAGCAGCAGTCAGCAGGGAGGGTCTTTTTGCAAGTACATGTAAGATACCCTTCAAAGTACACAGAGATTGAGATTCTATATTTTTACTAAACATCCTGATGATATGATTCTTATGTGGATAAAAATTTGACAAACACTTTTCCTTGTCTGGTTGAAAAGTTTACTCTTCTTTGGTGGGCATTTTGCCTGTTTGTGTTACAACAGCAACAATAGCATCTAGAATTTACCTGCTGCCTGATGTTCTAATTTTTCTGTCTTTTAGTCACCCATCCTGAATGAAAAGACAAGTATATCTGAATTCCAACAAGAAAGTCACCAGGGACCATTTTAAACATCCTTATCCCAGCTAAGAATCTCCAGCGATGACTCTTTGGCTTACTTCTTGGAGCCAAAGTAAGATGGGGAAATTGGCAGGCCCTGCTCAACAAACAGACCCAAAACAATTTCCCTGATAAAACAGGAGATGGCTGAGAAATGGGCCCAAACCAGTAAGAACCCAGAGGGCCAGAAAGAATTACCTCGGGTCACCTTAACTGCTCATTAAAGCATGCTTATAATGCATTAGTACCCTAAAAGAAACTCCCCGCACAGACAAGACAGCCATAGCACCTTCCAGAAGTTACCCCATATGGTTTAAACGAGGAGGGACATCAAGTTCCAGAACTCCCCACACTTTCCCAGAAATTTTATGAATTATCTTCCCTCTACTTAATAAAAAATTAAATAGATGGTATAAAATAAGACCCTGAACACTCACAAGGTGCTGCTACTCACTATTGCTCTGAGGGTAGACACTGCTCTGTCTATGGGGCAGACTAATTTCTTCTCTTTTCTTACTTTAATAAACTTGCTTTTGCTTACACTGGCAGTTCTTGGATTCTTGCCTGGGTAAAGCTAAGCACTCATTTGGCCTTCAAAGGACTCTAGTTCTGAAGTCTACTTTCCTGTATCGAAAGTATAGATCCAAGGCATCTGTACCGTGGTGATTTATGAAACCTTAATAGGGGAGCACATACAGATAGCCTATGAAGTTACAGGTGGATACAGTCATATTCCTCTTTTTATTAGCATAGTTTTTCATTCAAATAATGTGTCAATTTTTAACAAGAAGCTTCATCTCATCTGTTCTAACTAGCAAGTATAGGAATTTGCTACCTTTACTTCTGGAAAGTCCTCAGTAGAAAAGTCAACTTACATAGTCTCGAGAGAAGGGCACCTGTGATATAAGCCCTACAGCACCAGGCATCTACTTAACAGTGAGGTCCTTAGGAGCCAGGAAAGATGTTAAGAGAGGAAGCTTATAGTTGGAGAGTTTTGTGTTTTTTCCTAATCAATTCAGAAGCAAGATATAAAATAATTTTAAGAAGAAAGCAGAGGTAAGTAGGGCTAAAATTTGCAGGAATTAAGAATAAGGTTTAAAAAAATCCTCATTTATTCAGGAAATAGTTATTATTGCCCTGGAATAAAGCATTATTTCAGGAAATGAAATAACACAGAGAGAAACAGAGATTTGAGAAAAAATATTAAAGAGTATAAATGAGGAACAAGAATGATGTTGTTTCATTATGAAAACATAGAGCCAAATTAATGATAAAAATTGATCATAATTCCTACAACCTATTTTGTGCCGTATCTTCTTTCATCCTCACCACACTACTGGGATGAGTGTACTGTTATCCCAATTTTTTGTTGTTGTTGTTGCGATTTTGGGCCAGGGTTGGGTTTGAACCTGCCACCTCTGGTATGTGGGGCTGGCACCCTACTTCTTGAGCCACAGGTGCTACCCTGTTAAAGCCATTTTAAAATGAAGAGCAGGAGACTGACAGTGCAATATTTTGCTCATGCTCCCAAAGCCATTACATGGACAGCTAGGGTTTAATCCAGGTGTGAGATTATTTAATCCCATGCCATTGCCACCATAAAAATCTTAGACTGTTCTTGATTTTGACACGTAGTTACAAGTTTGTTTGCAATTTCCACTTCTACGTCATGAAAATAGTTGATAATGATTATTTTCTCTCTGACAGCCTAGCAATAAAACAAATGAAAAGATTCCCAAAGCCTTATGTCTTAAAAGCATTTCAATAAAAAAAGTGTTACAATCCAAGTACTGCTTAAAACTAGAAAGGAAAGCACATTTTTTCCTCTGAGTTGAAATTTTTCTGACAAGAACTTTTAATTTGAGTGGTGTTTGTGCATTAATATTCCATCATTTTGTGTCATCCTCTTGTTAAAACTGTTCTCTGCTCTCTAGAAAGCTTTGTCTGGGGAGGCTACCCCAAGAGACGTGTCAACAAGGGACAAAAAAGTTTCTGCCAAGGCAGCAGGCATTTATAATTGTTCCATGAAATATTAATCTCCCATCTCAGAGAGGCCCTGGAAAAGAAACCGAGCAAAAATCAGAAAAAAAACTCTTAAAGAGAAAAAAACAAAAAACTCGGAAGTATAAGGAAGGCCACAGGTGATAAGGAAATTATTAGATTTTTAATTTTTTTAACTAATTAATATGTTAATTGACCAAAAATCGCACATGTTCTGGTGTACACCATGATATTCGAAATATGTATACAATGTGGAACGGCTAAATAGAGCTAATTCACACATGCTGTAGCTCACACACTTAGCACTTTTGTGTGTAGAGAACACTTAAAATCTATTCTCTTGGTGATTTTCACGTATATGTTATTTTTAACTATATCCAACAAGTTATATAATAACTCTCTTGAAGTTATTCCCACTAACTGAAATTTTGAATCATTCATTTATACTAAGAAATGGGGAAACTCTTTCCTCTCTAATGTGAAATTTTCCATCTGTCTGAAAGCGCTGGTTTTATTTTTGCTATTTTCAAAGTGGAAATCTAGAAGCAGCGTGATATTGGGAAAGTTAGATATAAGAATAGCAAATAGACAACCTACGCAATGGGAAAGGATATTTGCACATTTTGAATCTGACAAGAGTTTAATATCCAGGATCAATACAGAACTTCAATTAATCTACAAGAAAAAAACCAACAATCCCATACATCAATGGGGAAGAGAGATGAATAGAATCTTCTCTAAATATGACAGATGAATGGCCGGTAAACACCTGAAAAAATGCTCATTATCCCTAAGTATTAGAGAAATGCAAATTAAAACCACCCTGAGATACCATCTAACTCCAGTGAGAATGGCCTGTATCACAAAATCTCAAAATTGCAGATGTTGGCATGGATGTGGGGAGAAAGGTACACTTCTACACTGCAGGTGGGATTGGAAATTAATAAACCTTTTTGGAAGGAAGTATGGAGAAAGCTCAAAGAACTCAACCTAGATCTTTCATTTGATCCTGCAATCCCATAACTGGGCATCTATCCAGAAGAAAAAAAAAAAAACTTTGATTATAAAGACACTTACACTAGGCTGTTTATCACAGCCCAATTTACAATTGCTAAAATGTGGAAACAGCCTAAATGTCCTTCAACCCAGGAATGGATTGGTAAGCTATGGTATATGGAATATTACTCAGCCATCAAAAACAATGGAGATTTTGCAGCGTTTGTACTAACTTGGATGGAGGTGGAACACATTCTTAGTGAAACATTGCAGGAATGGAGAGGCGTGAATCCTATGTATTCAATTTTGATTTGGGAACAATTAGTGACAATGACACAGTGGGGCATGGGGGAAGGAGAGAGCAGACAGAGAGAGAAGGAGGGAGGGGGTGAGGGAAAGAAAACAAAAAGAAATAGGAAAGAAAATAGTGACTAATTCTCACATAAATTGGATTCAATTTTGACCAAAGTACAGTACTTAAACATTAATTTTTAATTCAACTTGTTAATATGTTGTTATAGGATATTGTGTTGTATTCTTGAAGATTGTTACCACAGGAGCTTTTACACAAAATGATAAGTATTTGAAGCAATGCATATGTTATTATAGGTCAATTTAACCAGTTTATGATGTTAATATGTTGTTTAGGATATTGCATCCTCACTTATAAGTGAAATATGCTTGTAATTTCCCTTTATAACAATATATTTTCTTCAATTTCAATATCAGGTGTATCCAGATCAAGTAGAACGATTTTGAAATATTTCTTCTTTTTCTATTGTCTATAAGATTTGGTATGATGTCTTTTGAAACTCTCTTTTACTTTTATTTATATAATATTAGTTGTCTATTTTTTGAGACTTTGGAAAAAAAAGAAGTTAACTGATGACTTCATACTGAGCCTCAAAGTCAAAGCACTCTATAATATCTTATTTAACAATGTGAATGTTACTTTCTTGGCATCATTATTACTAATATTGCCTAATATTTCAATTCAGTAATTGTCTGTTTTCTTTTCTGAATGTATTTATCTTTGTTCATTCTTTATGTGGTTTTTGTTTCTAGTCCTTATCTTAAACGTTGTTGTTCTTAAATATTAAGCCTTTTAAATTCTGTGAAGGCAAAAAGTGGAAAGCTAATTAACACATGTGTATGTAAAAAAAAATTATTATAGATCAATTAAAAAAAACTTCTTATAATTTTATTATTTTTTTCTTTATTCTTTATTTTTTACGGTTGTGTACATAAATGTAATCATGAGGTACAATCTGTTGGTTTTATATACAATCTGAAATATTTTCATCAAACTGGTTGACATAGCATTTATGGCATTTTCTTATTTATTGTGTAAGGACATTTATATTCTACATTTAGTAAGTTTCACCTGCACCTTTCTAAGATGCACCGTAAATGTGGATCCATCAATTACTCATTATTCTCCCTCCATCCACCCTCCCCCTTCCCCTTCCCTCCTTGCCCCTTTCCCCAATTCTTGTGCTATAATTGGGTTACAGCTTTCATATGAAAGTTATAAATTAGTTTCATAGTAGGGCTGAGTATATTGGATACTTTTTCTTCCATTCTTGAGACACTTTGCTAAGAAGAATATTTTCAAGCTCCATCCATGTAAACATGAAAGAGATAAAGTCTCCATCTTTCTTTAAGGCTCCATAATATTCCATGGTGTACATGTACCACAATTTATTAATCCATTCATGGGTTGATGGGCACTTGGACTTTTTTCCATGACTTAGCAATTATGAATTGGGTTGCAATAAACATTCTGGTACAGATGTCTTTGTTATAATGTGATTTTTGGTCTTCTGGTTATATACCTAGTAAAGGAATTATAGGATCGAATGGCAGGTCTAGTTTTAGGTTTCTAAGTATTCTCCAGATATCTTTCCAAAAGGACCGTTTTAGTTTGCATTCCCACCAGCAATGTAGTAGCGTTCCCTTTTCTCCACATCCACGCCAACATCTCTGGTTTTGGGATTTTGTGATGTGGGTTAATCTTACTGGAGTTAGATGATATCTCAGAGTAGTTTTGATTTGCATTTCTCTGATGATTAAGGATGATGAGCATTTTTTCATGTGTGTGGAGGCCGTGCGCCTGTCTTCTTCAGATAAGTTTCTATTCAGGTCCCTTGCTCACCCTGAGATGGGATCACTTGTTCTTTTCCTGCTAATACGTTTGTGTTCTCTGTGTATTCTGGATATTAAACCTTTGCCAGAGACATAACCTGCAAATATTTTCTCCCATTCTGAGGGCTGTCTGCTTGCTTTACTAAACTGTGTTCTTGAAGAACATAAATGTGAATACCCAGCATCTTAGTCCAAATCCTAACCCTGCCCCTTACCTAGTCTAGCTGTGTTTGGCAGATAAATAGATGATAAATAGGCAGATAGATAGAAAGGTAGATAGGTAGGTAGGTAGGTAGGTAGGTAGATAGATAGATAGAATACATGTTATTTCTCACCATATTCTCTCCTTCCCTTTTTCCTCTTTTAAACAGCACATCTACTCATTTATCTCTAATTTTATTTTTAGAATTAAACTTTGAAACTTCAAGTGTCTTTAATTAGTATCAATTCTCTACTACAGTATAAAATATATTAGGAGGGTAACATCAAAGATAGTAATGTCATTTTGTCAAAACTTAGTCTTTATGTGAATCAACCAGTGCTGAGTCAGGTCCCTTAACACCCAGGATATTTTTAACCTGGAGTTGTTACTAGCCTTTTTCTTACAACTAGTTCATGCTCTCCCCCGCCCCCAGCGCCCATTCTTTCAAATGGAAATCTCACTCTGCTTCTTGTTTCTGTGACTACAGACTTTGATGAGGTACAGTTCTGTTCCCATTACTGTGCTTGCTCACTTCGCCCTTCCTGGTGACTTCTGAGGGTGTCTCTGGGAGTAGAAACCAGCATACGCAAACCAGACAGACCCCTCTACTTTTCTTCCTTTGAGAAGCCAATTGGCTGCCCACACAGGGCAAGGAGTTCTGGTCAGCCCAGCTCTGTTCTCTCATGCTTTAAATTTTTAAATAAATACCCTAGGATGGTAAATCATGGGATTTTCTATTTTAACCTGCATTTGGTTCATTATCCTGGTGAATTCTTGGGTTTAGAATGGAGAGACATATTATGACCATATAGTTAACCTCAATCACTAATTTAAGTATGAGCTTTAATTCTTAATACAACCTCCATCAATTAAATGTTCTACCTTTTAACAAATTCATAAATGAAAGACAAGAGTCTTTTTAACATCCTCTAAACTCTCATACTTTTCACTCACTTGTAACTTTTATTTATCTTTGTTCATTTATTCAGACTTGTATTCACATATTCATTTGCTCTTTTTCTCCCTTTAATAAACATGGGGAAATCCATTTCATATCTATTTTGTTTTGGCAGAAAGAAATACTTAGTAATGCATTTTCAGATTGCGGAAGGAGTCAGCTGGAGTTTTTGATGTTGGTGAGTTATAAAGCCAAGCAAATATCCTCTTAATACAATCGCAAAGCTTAAATTAAGTATTAAAGTACAGAACAGAATAAAATTATTAGCATTGTTTTATGTCTGGATTTTGAGTTTACTTGCATGGCTTCAGGCAAGAGCAATTGTAAATTCACTTTATTACATGGAAACTATACCTCAAAGACAGACTATATAGGATGATAACAGTCTTGGTGTGTTTTGAGACATTATATTTGCAAATGAATTTGTTTTAAAAACAGTCTGAAAGAGGAGTTACTAAAAACCTTGTAATTTCTTATTTCACATCTTTTTATTTAGGCTAACATCAATCCACATACAGCTTCCAAATTATGTTGTAATATTTTAATCCAAATGGAATAAATGTTTTCTTTTTCTATTAGTTGGAGGCTTTTCAACAGTAAACAAGTAGAGTGTTTGCAAAAAGAAAAAGTCGCAATTTGCAATTTCCAGCAGTAAATACTCTTACAGCCACCCTTATCTTACATCATTATCATTGTCACCATCTACATACATTGTGGAAATAAACTGCTTTGGAGTCTACAAAAGACATGTTCAGCCAGGGGCAATAGCTCACATCTGTAATCGAAACACTCTGGGAAGCTGAGGTGGGCGGATCACCTGAGCTCATGAGTTTGGGACCAGTCTGACCTAGAGTGAGACCCTGCCTCTAAAAATAGTGAGGCATTGTGTGGGGGCACCTGTAGTCCCAGCTACCTGGGAGGCTGAGGCAAAAGAATCTCTTGAGCCCAGGAGTCTGAGGTTGCTGTGAGCTGTGATGTCACAGCACTCTACCCAGGGAGACAAAATAAAACTCAAACAAAAACCACACTGACATGTTCATTATCTAGTCCAACTTTCGAAATAACCTCATGAGGAAGGTATTTTAGTAAGTACTTTCTTTAATGGGGAATCATGGCCC
Organism: Perodicticus potto; assembly: GCA_963574655.1. Lineage (NCBI taxonomy): Eukaryota > Metazoa > Chordata > Mammalia > Primates > Lorisidae > Perodicticus > Perodicticus potto. Next base: position 27,925 of record CAUYRH010030227.1, on the reverse strand, counting down.
ATGGAAAGTAATTGTCCATAAATCATAAAGTCAGACAGCTGGGTAACCTGGAATCCCACCAGCAAGGAATCCTTGTTTACCAAGGATAAAGGATCTTTGTAAATCCAAAACAATTGGAAATCATTCAAAGGGGAAGAGATGAAAACCAAATGAAGCAAAGTACATATATCTTTATAAACAAATAAGTATCAGGAATCTACTTTTTTACATGAAGTTAATGAGTGGCATTGGTAAGCCATAGAATGCCGCCAAACATTGAAAGAAGTAGGGACATTTGGTAGAGTAGTTATTAAGAATATAAGCTTTGAAATCAAAGAAACTGTTTGTTAAAATCCTGATTTCTTTTCTTATCTTTGATATTTTATACTATTATCTGGGGGTATTTTGCCAATTATTTAATCTCTCTGTGATTCAGTATCCTAACTTCTAAAATTAGCATAAAACTACATATATGACAAGGTTTTCAAAGTATATAAAGTGTGCATTCTGGAATGCTTCACATAATAAAGTAAACAAATAGTGTTTGATCCTCCACTCTGTCTCCCTTAAAAGGGGAGGGGAGGAATGGATTAATGAAGAGAGAATTTAAAGGGCAAGTGAAGAACAAAGAGGTAGAATTGTTATAGAAGATGGAAAATAGAGGGTAAGGTTTTTAACATCAATGGGGTGGCATCTAAAAGCATCTCTAGTGTGGGAATAGTGTCTGAAGGAAGGAAAGGAGAGCTGAACTTGCTGCTCTTTGAAATCTCAGTAGTTGTACCACATTTAGGGGGTTGAGAGACAGAAAGGAAGCAGTTATTTTCAAATTCATTTTCAGCTGCTGGCTCATATTCTTTGAACAGAACACAGTTCCAAGCATGGATCAGGAGGGCTACAACTGAAATACGTATATTAGTATTTAGGTATCAAGGGAAATGCTTACTGTTTGACTGAACATTTTGTTCTATGCAGGGCAAAAATCTGCAGAGAGAAAAGATGGGGATGACAGATTTCCTAAACCACATTATTTTATTCATTCTTTGCTCTAATTCCCCACCTGCTAGGGGATTATTCCCACACCAGCAATAGGAAAACCCATAAGGATCAGAGAATTTAAATTCCTTGCTTAAAGTTGCACAGTGTATGAGGGACTAGAATTGTATCCAATACGTGTTTGGCCTGTAAAGCCCTTGCCTTCGCTTACATCCTTCAGTTACCAAGAGATGGACAGATATTTTAGAAAGCAAAGAGCGCTGATGTGACAGAGTTTTTGTTGTAAGCATGGGATATTTTTTTTTCTGCAGTTTTTGGCCAGGGCTGGGTTTGAACCCACCACTTCCAGCATATGGAGCTTGCACCCTTCTCCTTTGAGCCACAGGCACCGCCCCGCATGAGATATTCTTTAAGTAGGATTTTCTTTCACTGATTTTCTGTTTTACAGGTGTCTTTACGACTTTGAAATTTGGATTACTTTATAGAAGAGTTTAGGCATAAGGGTGTCAAATATTTTATCTCCAAATGCATTTGTGCATATGTACATAAGTGTGTGCCTCTGTGTGTGTGTGTGTGTGTGTGTGTAATTCTGCATGTGTGTGACCTCATATGTCTTTAGTAACTGAAAAACAGATTCCCGATACTTTTTAAATGTGGAACTCCTAGGACTAGGTTTTGTATACCCACATGATCTCATTTCATACATGTACTTATAATACCCCCATAAGTTAGGAAGCATTATCCATCTTTTGGGAATAGAATAAATGTAAAATTAGAAAGATTATCAGTTAAGATAAGTCATAGTCAAAGCCTGTGTTTCTCCTCTCATTCCCGGAAGATATGTACCTGGCTTACTAACTATGTCTCTGCATTTAATTTCACACCCAACACTTATCGGAGGGTCAGTCAATTTTACTACAGGAATGAATGGATCAATGAATGATTTGACTTCATGCAGATAGTTTATGTATGGGCCTTTTTTCCCACCTTCGGGCCATTCACAACTCAATCCTTTCCACTCCCAAGCCTCCTGCCCACAGAGTCTGAGAACCTGTGGTAGTATTTCTGCTTCTTTCAACAAAAGTCAATAGATTAGAATGCACCCTCATAAACCATTCTGGTTTTAAATGAAACATAATTATTACAAATAATTGTAACTCGGAGGCTCCTTGAACTGGAGGAAGCAGCAGGCATTACTCAATTTGAATATATTTCTTTTCCTCCTTATTCTTTATAGCCTCGCTCGGGAGTCACATATATTCAAAAGTACTACCTCTAGCTATTTTTAAACTCCTTTTTAAATGGAAAATTAGAAGAAACGTAAATTAAAGTATGATTCTTCATACGAAGCTCCAAGGCCAACCAGGAAGATATAAATTCATATGTGTTAAAAATCACATGTGTTAAAAATTCATATGTGTTAAAAATCCTCCTGCCTAGGACCCCCCAAGCTACTAAGGTTTAACAAATCTATCCTCTTTCCTTTTTCCTCCCAACCCTAGGGATTCTAGCTGCTATCTCAGGGATAACTTCGAGGTTTTGCTTTAGCTTTTATAACTTGGCAACTACATATCCACTGAACAATTCCTCACATTAATTTCTTCATGTTCAAACAATGAGTGGTTACTGTCTCCCAGCTGGACCTGGCATTATCCAAAGGGCAAACATAGAATGAAGATAAAGATAGATATTATACTAGGCTGTTACCACATGAAACTAAAGATATGTCATAGAAGTTAAATGAATATATAACGGAAGGAAGTTCAAATAAAATAAAAAGTACACTATGTATAAAACAGATATTTCAGAATAATAGGAAGGGAAGGGATTTTGAGCATGTATGTGTGTGTGTATTCGAGAGAGAGAGAAAGGGATAAAGAAATAAAATAAAAATAAAATAAAGTATTTTACATTAAAACTGAACACTTTTACCTCCTTCATGATAGGATATTCAAATGCTTAGAATTTAAAGTGCTCTTATGTTCAAAAAGAGTCAGATAATTCTAAAAAAGGAAAATGTAACAGAGTTTATTTTTAATTTCCCTTACCCATACAAAGATCCATGTCTGTCATGATTTACCAGAAGTTATTTCTCTTTTTAAGTAATAACCCCTCTTTTCATTATAAAATATGCTGTATATTACCAAAAGAATGTTCTCAATAAATATACTGCTATTCAACATCAATAAATGTCTAGGGAAAAACAAAGCAAATGCATAAATTTATATTGCCTCTTAAGTGCAGATAAATCAATGACTGCCTTATGATAGTCTACCAACATAACTGGCAAAAACATTACTTTTTTTCGGCATTTATATTATGCTAGGTTTTCTAGTGTGGTATTAGCTTCGTTGTAAATTTGAATGCCAAATTTACTTAAGTTCTAATCCATAGGTTTTAATGACTAAGACAAGATTTTAATTTTTTATAAACAAATAAATAATTGTGTAAAATGCCAATGGATTGAATTTAAAATAAGTTTTTTCAGGACAATCACAATTTATTTTTGACAATTTTCCTTTACTTAAAAATGAATTGGTATTGTCTTCATTTTGGATTCTGAACCTGCACAAGTTTGTCTCTACTTGGGTTTTTCTCACTTTTCGTATCATCCCTCCGTCTAGGACACAGATTGATGATAAGAGTTGGGCGAGTTGTCAATGTATTCTTTCTTAACTCCAAATCAACCTGTTATTGCCTGTTCCATAAAAATTAAGATAGGCCTCTTACGTATTTCTCCTTTGCAGTTGACGCAATGTTAAGATTTATTATTGGAATGGGGGAGATGGACGCTCTAAAAGGAAGAATCTTTTTTTCCTATTTCTAGCATTTTCTGTCATCTTCTCTAAGTGGCTGTCATTCATGTGTGAATGTGTCAGGGGTGGGGAGACTTATCTATAGAATTCACCCCCTTTGTCATAGGTTCCATGGACTGGTTCCAACAAGGATAAGGTGGTATACTGCAAGAGAATTATCATTAAAGCTTGAAGGGCGATAGTGATTGAGTTGTAGTCTTGCCAGCAACCCAAAGAAAGAGGCATTTCCTGTTTGCTAATACTATACAGAATTTTTTTCTCCCAAACCCTGAAGAGGTTTTTCTTTAAATAAACAACTGTGAACAGGTCTGACCTGGATTACTGAAGCCCCTTCTCTGCCCTGCCCTGATCTACAATCAAACCTTTATCAATGATATCTGAATCCAAGCTTCAAGGTCTATCTTTTCCTTGGATAAAGAGTACTCCTTACTCCTTTATAATAATTCCATTATAGTTAACAATTTTTTAGTTTAAATATTCCCTTTTCTAATCACTGTGTGATTTTTGTCTCTGGATTAGAAGGAGTAGAAGAAAAAAAAGTAAAAGAAATATTTTTCAAGTCCTCTGCATTACTAAATGGAATTTTTGTAAGTGAATCACGTCACTCTGGTAAGTTTGTCTCTTAATATCTTTTTCTGTTGAAATAATATTGCAAAGAAATTCATCAAGCAAAGAAAGACAGAGGATGAACATTTAATTGTAGATAATGGCCAGAGCGATTATACTTATAACTGAACTGAAGGGTTAAAATGTGACTCGTTTTCTTTTGATTTAGAATATAAGACAGGACGTACCACGTAGGAACAGACAAAGATGTTTGGGGTTTCTTGCCCACAGCCTGAGGTGTGGGATGGGATAAAGGCATCTGGGTTCTCATGCATGGCCTTGCCAGAAGGTGCCATGAGTCCTAGATACCATCACTGTGTACAGCGATGCCATGCTTGGCTAGCTGCTGGTTGGCACGCTGCCACTTTTCTTCACCTCGATATAAAGGTGTGCAGGACCTTCCCCTGGTGTGGATGGCGGATCACTGATTGTGGATGATCTGTGTTACTCAGGTCCCCTGCCACCGGGAGCTGAATAAGGGTGGACCTCCCATGTAGACCTCCCATGTAGCTCATCAGCCACCAGGAGCTGAATAAAGGATGTCGCACCTTCCCTCCATGCCTCCAGTCTGTCTGAATTAGACACTGGCCTTATACACCACATGAATTTTTAACCAGTTGTAAATGATAGGGATGATTTTCCAGCCTAGGGAAAATAGAACTTACAAGATCATTGATGAAACAGCAAATTGTAAAGGTTGGTTAATGGGCTATTACATTTATGCAATTTCCTTGATAGAGCAATTTTATCACACATGTTTGGAAGTACCCTTAAGAAAATTATTTATCATATTTCCAGGGGAAATGATCTTTATTTTGGAAATGGCTCTGCGAAGAGATTTTATATGTGTTACCTTCCTTTTTTAGGCAAAAAAATGTATTTTTCCAATAGAAACATTGCTGACTTTTAGATATATAGGTAAGAAAGCAATAGTTTTGCCAGCCAGAAATATCAAAATGATGTGGATAGTTCACGGATGCAAAGTAAGAATAATACTGGTGTAAATAAAAGTAGAAAAAAATCACCATAATTTATCTCCCACCTTTTCTCAGTTTCTCTTGTGGTTAAAGTTCTAGCCATGGAGAAGTCAGTTTGTAGGTAGCAGGAAAAAATATTGTTTTCTCTGATAATGCAAACTTCCCTATATCCTTGTTAATTTGTTTTCTTTTGCTTTCTGGAAAACCAGCAGAGGCTGGAAGGGAAACCTAGTCTATTATCTGAAGAGAAAATTAAGGGGTTCTGTGGCAGTGGTTAACTCGAACAGTAGATAACGAAGCCTTGAACCACTTATTTCTGGAGTTCATGTAGCTCAGGATATTTGTTTTGTTTCTGTAATATTCAGCCTGTTGTAATTCCAAATCCATAGAGTTATCACATACCACAAATAAAATGCACTGCAAAAGTCTACTCCTGTAAAAATTGCTAACAGTAATCAGTATGTTTTCCAAAAACAAACAAAAAAAAAATAACCTTGCATATTCAAAACATTTGGAGATTTTAAACAAATCCGCAAATAATGTGTGGATCTAAACCATAGGTTTTTAAATAGGTCTATGGCAGAGAGTCCATTCATAGACATCTTGTTATTGACCACTGCACAGAGAAGAGTCATTATCCTAAGACAGCAGAGGCTGCAGTAGAGAAGGAATTTCATATTGCAGAGCACCAAGCAGGGAGACTGCAGAAGTTTCTCAAATCCCTTTCCCAGAGAATTTTTGATACAAGGTATTTTGTCTCAAATCCATCTTCCGGAGAATTTTTGAGACCAGGTATTTAAAGATAGTTTGGAGGCATGGAGCTAGGGAATTGCTCTCGGTGTTTGGTTGGGTTCAGGGTGAAATCACAGGGATGGAGAAATTGTCTTCTTGTGCTGAGTCTTCTTCTAGGTATGGGGCACAGACCAGATAAGTTGATCGGGATGGGCCACTGGTCTGGTTTTGTCAGTTGGTTCCCCAGACTGCAGGGCCTGGAAGATATCTCAGTGACTAGCCTTAGGGTTCACAGGGGGTGATGTTTGCTAGGGGACCCATTAAGAAAGTTAAGAATCTATGGATTGAAACTGCATTCCAAGAACAAAGAACATTAAGAAACATTACATGAAGTCACATTGTGTTGATACAGGCACACAAACATCTCCAGCACCAATGGAATACACACATTAACACATGCCAAATGGTCTTGATAGACAAATTTGCTTCATCAGGTAATACTATTTAGTAGAATTCAGTTAACGCAGAATTTTTAAACTTTTTATCTTTATTACGCATTTTTATGGATGTTACTGCAGGAAAAAGCAGGATTAAAATTGTCTTTGTGATAAAAAAAAAAAAGAAAGTTAAGAATCTTTGATGGCCATCAGCTATGTGACTCTTACGTAGTAAGCAAGGATAGGAAAGCAAGCTAGGGAACAATGACTATTTTTGTTTGTTGTTTTTTTTTTAACTATCCATGTACCTTTATAGATTTCAAGTCCCTTTTACAGTTGCCATACTGCAGCCCTTTATTAATTTTATAAAGGGTGGTTTAAAATCTCTTCAGAGAACATAATGTGTAGTTAGCCTTAATGATGTTATATTCTTGAAAAATCCTTGTGGACTAATAGATTGTGGCTGCTCCTGAATATTAGGCTGCATTTCAAGAGATTAGGGTATACCAATGCATTATTTTACAAAAGTTTTTTTTAACATTAGTTTAAAACTTTACTATTGTACACATAGGTTAAATTAAACAATAAGTATACTGATTTCTTTAAGAAATGACCTCTGAATCTATAATAATGAACTATCTCAATATTTTTTCTATCAGATTATTTTTTTCACAATGAAGAACAGCCAAGTATTTCATTCTTATAATGAAAGTACCAGATTTTTAATTGTTGCTTCCCTTGATTTCTGGATTTGAAGTCATAAAATTCTGCAAGATACATTGTTGGATGAATAATGCTGAATTTTCCAACGTACATTGTTTAGCTATCTTCTGGAAGAAATCTGAGTTTATTTACTACACAATTAAAGACATGAAAAGGTGCTTTCTTTGAAAGAACATAAATGACTTCCTTTACATTTCTTTTCTATAAATTTAACTTTGGTTAAATGTTTGGTTCACCTCGGTTTACATATGAACAACCATGCAGGTTTGAGCTGCTTTGAGGATCATTATTTCTGTTGTTTAGCAATGCAGATGAGTCTCAGAAGCCCTAGAACGTTCGGTTGTAAGCAAGGATAGCTAAATAAAGGGTGAGGAACCAGGCAGATGGATAGTCAGATGCCACTGATATAGTTTAGTTCTCAGCCAAGTGGATATCAAAAACTCAAAGACAATGCCTCCTAAGTTTTTAAGAATGCTTTTTACATTAAGAAAGGAAAGTAGCTCAGAAAAGTCTAGGGGATGTAAGGTCTGCAACGTTTATCAGGCTCGAAGAGACATGACCATGAGACTTTACTCACATCCCAGCAGCCAAGTCCAGGGGTAATTGTGTCCAGGCATCATTTCTTCTTTCCTTCCCGGACAAGTTGCACAAGGTGACATTTACCCATTGACTTCACGTTCTTGGAATTTGTGATACAAAGAACAATGTGAGCCAATCAATAGCTTATGTTTTTTTAATGAACCAGAACAAATTCTTGGTAAACAACTGAAGAACTGCCTTTTTAAAAAAATATACCCACTTGTAACTACTGCTAATCAGAGCATACATTCATCTATGTCTGTTGGGCTGCAGTTCTCAACCATGCCCCAAATCAACTCTGTACTTACGTTAATTTTGCCTCAGTTTCTTTGTTTAGCTTGAAAAATCTAGTAGACAATCCCCCATATTCATACTCAAAGATAATATTATTTAAAAAAAAATAACAAAAGCTTTATTAAAAGCTATCTAGACCTTGGAATTATCAGAATGGCTTTATAGAAATTCTTGGCATTTCATTCTGTTCCCTGGATAAATAGTATTCCTTTGGAATACATGTACAACCTTTTCTTTCTCCATTCATCTCTAGATGGGCATTTAGGTAGATTCCATACCTTAGTTATTATAAGTATTGTATGAATAAACATTGGAGTACAGATATCTCTACATACTGATTTCATTTCCTTTGGATTTATACCCAACAATGGGGTTGCTGGATCACAGGGTAGTTCTATTTTAACTTTTTCAGGATCCTACTATTTTCCGTAATGTCATAGTGTCTGTGCTAATGTGCATTCCCACCAGCAGTGTGTGAGAGTTCCCTTTTCTCTGTATTCCTGCCAGCCTCTCATTTGTGGCAACCTGAATGGATGTGAAGGACTTCATGTTAAGAGAAATAAGCCAAGCATAGAAAGAAAAACACCAATAATGTTATTTATGTGTGGAATCTGAATAAATTCCCTTCTCAGAGGTAGAGAGTAGAATAATGGTCATCAGAGTCTGGGGAACATAGGGACGAAGGCAGGACAGAGAAAGGTTAGTCAGCATGTGCAAAGTTACAATTAGACAGGAAGAATTGGATCTGGTGTTTTATTCCATAGAAAAGTGATTATAGCAAATAACAATGTGCTGTATATTTCAAGATCACTAGAACAGAAGATTTTGAATATTGTCACCACAAAGAAATGATAAGTGTTTAAACGGGGGGGGCAAGGTAATTACCTTGATTTGATGACTGCAAAATGTGTACCTCATTGAAACATTATACTGCACTCTGTTAACATATACTATTATGTGCCAATTATAAATATTAATAAAAAATCATATTTTTAACTCTGGTTCACAAAGTTTGCAGTTTGGTAAAGAGGATAATTCACTATAATGAATCAGGTCACAGTAGAAGAAGAAGAAGAGGAGGAAGAGAAGGAGGAAAGAAGGGGAAAAAGGAATTCTTGGTAACGTAAGATTATCTAAGTCAAGAAATGATCAGCACATGTGGCAACAGTGTCATCCGTACTACCATGTACCCGGGCATGTCAACAGGGTAATTTCAAATGATCCATTACAATGCCATCACAACAGCTTCCTGAATGAAACACAGAATATTTATCAGAACAGGTGTTTCAAACTCATTCATATAAAGATTGAGCAAAATCACACCCATGAATCAAAGCTTGAGCATGGTGGCACTCTCCAAGAAGAGAAGAACATGGGGAGGAGAATAGATGGAAAGGAATACTGCTAGATCTCAGCAGAGGATAAAAGACAAGGGAGGTACCTGAACAGGGAGTGACAGTCACCGTTTGGTGGAGAGATATTAAATTAGTTTAAAGGTGCAGTTAACAGGAGCAAATTTTGAGATAATGAATCAAGGTAGCAAATTGTGGATGGATTTGTGAATGTTAAAGACGTAGAATGATGTGCTTTGGGACTTAGAAATACAAAGTGAGGTTAGAAGAGGACTTGAGGATATTCTAATTTAGTGAAGGGCATGATCAATGGGAAATGAAGGCATTTTTATCTAGAATTTAAGGGGCTGAAGTAAATGGTGAGAGCATTTGGTGGATGCGGGTGTGAGACAAGGAGTAGCAGGCAGAAAATCCAGGGGAGGAATAAGGTGCCAAAGGTACTTTTTCTCAAAATGCAGCTGGGGTGCAGTGTGGTGATTCTTCATGCTCTTTTTGATAAAGGCAGGTCTATCTTATTGGTATAGACCATCCTGTTGACCAGACAGAAAGGATACTTGACTAATAGGTTACAACAGCTTTCCAGTAATATAAATCCGAGCAATGTGTCAAATGCAGAAAACCAAAATATGCTAGGGAATGAGATGAAAGCTTAAAATTCATGGTTTCACTAAAGAGATAATTGGTGCTTTTTAAAAGCTGAGATGTTGGAGCAAAGCACATATTTTCCATAAAAATAGAAAACATGTCAAATTTCCTACAAGTGCTTTATCTTTTATCATTCCAATGCTGGCTGTGATAAATGTCTTTTCCACAGAGTATGAAATAGCTCACCCCATGGTAAGGTAATGGAAAGCGATCTCTTGTACTTGGTCCTTAAAATCCGATGTTCATGGACGGATCTCTCTGTCTATGGGTAAGGGCTAACCTTGAGTGTATCTGGAGGAGAAGGGCAGAAACTCAGTGGAACAGGGACTGATGGAAGCCTGGGCCGGCGTGTCTGCCCACTGACTTCTTCCCTAACAACAAGGTCTCAAACTAATGGTCCTCAAGCTACAATTTCCTTTTACTTTGCCCACAGAGTATTTTCAGCAATGTATAAATTTCAATATCTTATGTGGTCAGAGTATATCTTTTCCAATTTGGCAAGCTCTTTACTATTGATTCAAAAGTTTATATTACTTGCTCTATTCTGAAAGGTATTTGAAGCAGAGCCATATGTATAACTAAGATTGTAGAATCATCTGTTAACAGTGTCAAAGTATGAAAATATCTGTTGTATTAGGGGTATTAGAAAAGTCTCCAGTGACATAACTGCTGGTATGATTACAAGTTAGTAAAACCTTTTTTGGAGGACAATTAGATTGGCAGCATATAGCCGAAAATAAAATACTTTTAATTCTACCTTCGATTTCAAAGGTTTAGGTATAAGAATATTCATTGTAACCCTGTTGACCTACATATCCACCTTGGAGAGACTAATTTTGTAAATATGATAAATCTATGTCACGGGAGGTGATGCGGATGTTAAGAAGGAGGTCTGCCGATGTGTATTTTCCGGGAAGTGCTCCAAGATCCATAGTTACGTCAAGAAAACAAATCAGACTGAGTGCATAATATGAGCACACTCGTTTAAAATAAGCATGTATGTGTGTACCTGCATGTGAATGTCATAGAGCCTTAACTTGAGAAATGGAATAACATATCCCGATCTTTAGTCTTATCTCTAACTGGTAAGTAAAGCAGGAGCACATTTTCCATATTTTAGTCCCAGTACTCAATATCCTTAAAATCTTTAAAATGACAATGTACTTATACATTTATTGTAGAAGAATAATAAGTATATACACTCTAAGAAGAAGAATAGTATATATAATTCTTGTCATGATGTACCCCCTTTTCCTAGAATACTTTCCCCAAGTCCCCACCCTAACCTCTGCCTTCCCAACAAGGTACTTCCTGTCACCCGTCTCTCAGACCTCAGCACATCGCTTCTTCAGACAGTGTCAGCTCACCCCGCCGAGAGAGACCACACAGTGTTTCCTATCAGAACTACCTTCTTTGCTAGACTGAAAGCTCGGAAAAAAGTCTAGAAGCATGCCTTTATGCTTTGTCCATTATTCCCTTGAAGAAACAAGGTCCTGGGATGACTATGTCCCATTTAGGAAGAGGAACCAGCATGTCGGCTGCACAAGCAATCAGGCTCCATCGCAGGCAGGAAAAGCACGGGGGTACTCTGCATCTGAGACAGCAGGTGAACTAACTTTTTATTTTAGCGAGGCCCCTGATACGTTCTGGCTGGTAGGAACCTCAATGTATTTGTTGAATGAGTGACTGAATCTGTTAATTCATGAATAGATAAATATTAATTTCACTTTTTGCAACCTAAGACAAACTCCTTCTGGAAAAAAAATATGTAAAAATGTAGAAGAAACCATGAGCCTTGAAAGGAAATAGAATAGTAACAATTTAGCCAATATCATAAACTTGAATGAAACAGCTCTTGGACCTTAATTACTCTAAATTATTGACTTTATAAAATTTACAATCCATTCATGTATGCATTCAAATGTATTCAAATAATGATTCATACATTCACTAATCCTCTTTTTAACATTTTCAGATGATGTAAGCCTGTAGATAGAGAATATAATTAAGACCATCTGTGATTCAAAGAAGCGTTTCCCTTTTAGGCTACATATCAACTTCTTTAGGGTCAAAAGGAAGGCTAAGAGCGTCTCACCACAACCTTGGACTTGCATCGCTATTATTCATATTTTAATGATTATATTGTTTTTTATCCAGGCATCACTTTTATGTAGTACTCCATTCCATTCTAAAATGTAGTATATTCGGTAAAACATACTTTTTAAAAATTTTTCTAAATGTCATATATTTTAAGACTATTTCTAAACTCTATTAGAAATTTCTTTTTATTGCAATTTTCCTGACCTGTAGGACCTGGTAGCATTTTCACAGGATGTGACTGCCAGATCAAATCTAATTTATACCTGTTGCTTCTTTTTATCTGCTACTCTACAAATGTGGCCATCCATTGCAATTACCACATCTCATGCCAGTCAGAGCATATTAGGGCCTTGCTCACAAGTAGGGTCAGCTGATGTCACAGTAGCAGACTCTCCACTGACCCTTTTATTCCTCCCTAATGGAGCTCATCTAAGTTTCCGGCATGCCTGCCAGCTCTTCTTGCTAAACAGGGCACAGTAGCTAAGGATCCGATGTTTCTTCCATCAGCATGTATATCCCAAAGTTGCTTTATTACAGCCTTCCGCAATTTGTATAGAACATACTTTATTTGATAAATAAATACTTTTCCTATGATTTTATAGACAACTGATACTTACTGCTAATTTTTCTTTGAATTGGTGTTCAGAAAAATCTAGAACATAATTTATTTCACAGAGGTCTGTTGGATAAGATTACTGGATTTAGTTGAATCACAAAATTAGGATGCACATTTAAAGTTGATAACATGAAATGAATGTGAAAATTCTATTCGGAGAGTATGACAAATTTGTGAGTTTGAGTTATTGTCCACTTACAAAAAGAAAAATAGCCAATGTTTAATCATGAGGAAAAACAGGAAGGAATAAAGTCACAGAGAGGTAAAAATGTAACTTCTCTAGCAGTGAAGGCGCAACCCACTTATGCCAATGCGGTAAATTTTTAAAAATAAAAATTAATTAATAAATTATAGGATTCAAAAGTTGATATTGCCCCTTTTCCATTGAGAAAATATTAACCTAAAATTGTAGAAAAATAAAGTATATTATAATGGTCTGTCAGTACTGATTTAAAGTACTCTAATATTAAAGAATTTTGTTCATGACTTCAAATAAATGAGAAATATGTGAATTGGAAGAAAACATCAATGCAAATCTCAAAAAGTTCCTTTTTTCAGCATCAGAATTTAATAAACAAAGAGGGAATGGAGGTAAAATATCAACTGGTGAATTTATTATCAGCCTATTCTTTTCTGAATATTATAATATTTCTTTGGTCACGTAAACAAATGAAGATTTAACTGGACTAAAGTCATGGCAAAGAATGTACCCTGTAACTAAACATAGTGGTGTGAATAGTATTATTTTTCTGCAGAAACTTCCTGGTATAGAACATAAATAATGTTGAATAACCTGGATAAAATATTGTGCAATATTCAGGCCCATCTGGTACCCTTGGAAATAAAAAATGTATTATAATTTAAAATGATTGTAGATCAACTAATGGTGTAATTACAGGATATTTATTTTCCAATGAGAAAAAAAAATGTGCTCTGGATTATTTTTATAGTTAAAAAATGGGAATCTAGAGCAAGTAACCATATTGTGAAACTAGAGATCATTGAACATTCAGCCAAAGTTGAGCAGTACTATCCCTACAAACCAACCTCTTCAGAGGAACTCTGAGATAATACAGAAACTTGTATTATTCAGCTTTCTAAAGCCCAAAGACTTTCAATCGAAACATTATCTAGTAAATGATTTCACAGGTTATTCTCTGGAACTTTTAAACATAGTATTTATTACTTGAGAAAGAAAGTATTTACCATCAAATGAATCTGGGAAAAACTGAGTTAAAGAAAGATAATTAGAGGGGGTGTGTGTGTTTTCCCTTTTTTACTTCAGGATGTCTTAAAAACTTAATGTGTTAATAGTAGTATTACCTCCTTCTTAACAGGGAATACAGTCAAAAATGTTTCCCCAAAGTATTTGATAACCAACCCCCTTTCTCCCATAAAATATTTGATAACATCTGTGCTAGATTTCAATTTGTTTTGTATTTCCTATGCACAAAGTCCTGTGCTTCACTGAATAAAGAATAGTAAGTAATAGCACAGAGATTTGAAAAAATACAAAAATTAGGTAAAAAAAACATGTATTTTGATAAACCAAAAATATGTGATCCAAATTGCTTGTTGTTTTAATATTTAACATATACACATATAATAAAATATTTTCCACTAAAATTTGATATTATGACTGCGTTCTGGCTAAAAATCTACTTATGTGAAAATTGATATGTGGAAAATATTGGTAAGTGGAGAAAAGAAAAAAAAATCAGTGATGTAATCCAACAAGTACAAAAATTTTCTAACAGTTCTGCACACATGACACCAGGGCCACCATAGCACCTACATCTAACTTAATAAATGGAACGACAATGCAGGCGGCAGGTCCTCTAGAAGATACTTGTTTTTTCACATGAGAAAACATACATTTTTAGTGTAAAAGAAGGAAAAATATTTTCAACAGTTCAATTAGGAACTATGCAAAAATCACAGCTTCCATACTTGACTGGATGTACTTTTTCTTTCCTTTGCCAAATCAGCAGCTCTCGCAAAAATGCTTCTCAAGACCAGAATCAGTATGAAATAATATGATCAGCCACAACTTGAGGCTATTTTTCTCTATTATTTATGCACTAAACAGAAAATATGATGCCTAAGCTTTTTTTTTTTTTTTTTTTGAGACAAAGTCTCACTATGTCATCCTCGGTAGAGTGTCGTGGCATCACAGCTCACAGCAACCTCAAACTCTTGGGCTTAAGTGATTCTCTTGCCTCAACTTCCCAAGTAGCTGGGACTATAGGTGCTTGGCACAACACCTGGCTATTTTTTTGTTGCAGTTTTTTAGTTGGCCCGGGCCATGTTTGAACCTGTCACCCTCGGTTTATGTGGCTGGCGTTGCAACCACTGTGCTACGGGCACCAAGCTGGTATCTGAGCTTTTAATTTTAAAGATGAACAAATTTAGACCAGTGAATTTAAAATTTAGATTTAGCCATAAAGTTTAGGTTACCTGATTGCTGAGTTGCTACATTTCCCTCTATTTCAGTTGGCAATATTAATTATCTAATTCTTTGATAATTTAATGTATGCATTTCTTAAAGCATTCACAACTAAAGCTCAATGTCTTACAAACTATGGACTGAAATCCCTGAACCTGGGATGAAGGCAACCACAGATTAGCTCTGGGAACCTTAGAAATTTTATCCCAATTATTCCAACCTTATCAGCATGTGAATATACATTCATTCACTATATACATTCAAATCTTCATTGCTAGATAAATTGTAAATCCAGCCATCTCTAGAGATTTCCTTTCTATGTATTTTCAAAAATATTAAAGTTACCACTGGAAGCCTCCATAGGATGCACCATTCATGGTCCTTACCCAGTGGAAATTTCTCTCTGGATTCTTCAGTGTATACTTTGCTCAGAAGCAGTGCTGCCATCTACAGGTCGGCCATCGCTCTGTGCCTACGGTTGGTGGCTGCGCTGGTCTCAGGCCAGTGACTGTATTACACAGTATTGATCATGCCATGATCCACTGAGTTCCATATCGCCACCATGATCCTGTTCATTCCACTAACAACCTGTCTCCACATCATGGGTCTTTCCTCTCTCCAGCCAGTCATAAGTTGACTTTATATGCTCTCCCAGTGCAGTGTTTTAGAGAGAGTCCATTCATTTTACCAGTATTATCTTCTTTCTGGAGTGCACGGGCACAAGGAATGTGAACAGTGATCTCATCCAGGCTCTAAAAGTACCTTGTTATTCCAACGTGCAGGCTCTGAAGCAAAGCCTGCTTAACCCTGCAAGAATTATCTTCACTAACAGTGACTTTTCTCTTCAGAGGCCTATTTTCTATCCTATAGTCTGGCTTTTTTTTTTTTTTTTTTTTTTTTTTTTTAAGGTGTCAGCATTGTTCAAAAGTTTTTTTGTCTTGGAGTTGTTTTGTTTTGTTTTTTAAATCCCAATAGGAGAAAACCCAAATCAAATTGCCTTAAACAGGAAGTGGAATTGATAATCTAATGAAAATGATGAGTACAGACTTAAGTATTACATCAACAACACCTTGATCTGGGGACTGAACCTGGATACGTTTGTGGGTTTTAATGCTTCTGGATTAGCCACATTCTCATTCCCTGACTCTTCACAGCAGTGCCCAAACAGCTCATATCACCTTGCCCTGCTACAGTGTTCTAAGCCTTTGGTCTTTAGACTAAGTGTTTCCTCCTATATCCCATCAGAAGGTTTCTTGTGTCTAGAGGTTACACACCTATCCCTAAACCAATTACTGTGAAAATGACACAATTCATTTAAGCCAGCTAAAATCTACCTCATGGTGAGGGGATCACCCCCACTAAAATTGTAAAGCAATGCCCTTACAAGGAAGAGACAGGCGATCCCAGGTCTGGACAAACCCGAGCCCAAACTTCATTCCACCCATTGTTGTCTCCAGCATATAACTTAATGTGATTCTTTTCTTAGATTATTCCCAACCTAATGACAACCTAACTTTAGGTTATCTTTCATAACTACTGTTACTTAGGTGAAACATCTGACACAATTAGTAGTGCTTTCTAAAAAGTTTAATGATACTACTAAATGGGAAGAAATCATGGGAGGTATTTATACAAAAATGTTTCCTAGTCATCATGCTTTCATGGTGCTCACTTGCATCTCCAGTGAAAAAATGCAGCCAAATTTTAGTTCTTTCTTACTCTGAAATTTAATATGACTGCTTGCCAATATTATGGATTAAGGAGACATTTATTCCAACTATAAGATTTAAATATGATGTTTGCTCACTGATGCAGTCCCATTTCCTCACTGTACATCATCTTCATTTCACAAAAGTTTGGGAGAGAAGTATTACTGATGTATTTCAAAAAAACCTCCACTAAATAATTACATAGATAAAATAAATGTTTGGCTATTCCAACAATTTTATTCTTTCAAAGTATTTTCTTATATTTGGGGTATGAAGATCTCTCTTTTTCAAGAATATTTGATGATAATTGGTAATGTATAATGAAAAAGAATTATACTCATCTTAGATATATTAATATTTCTCCATAAAAAACAAAGGAATCATCATAGCATAAAGAAAATAAGTTCAAGCACTTGAGTCAGCCAGCTTTGGGTGAGAATCGTTATTCCACCATTTACTTGCAATTTATCAGCTGAGATTTTTTCCCTATAAAATGGAGATGATTAACGTATCTCATATGGTGTTTGTGAGGATTCAATGAGAGCATTTTCATAAAGAAGCTGTGAATATATGCTACATATAAGGACCTTAGTATTCCTTCTTTCTATCACTCCTTGGATGTTTGTTCTTCATTAATGAAGGATTATAGAGAAGCCTAATACGTATTAATTCATTTTACCTTTCAATGATAACTATGATGTATCACACTTGTCACCAAGTTTACATGCCAATTAGGACACTTACGTCACTAGAAAGGAGCCATGCAGGATGTTTTTTGATTTTTGGACTATGATCAAACTCTTGGTCACCAAATGTAAAGTCTATATACAAATAAGAAAAGAGCTAGAGGGAGACAGATGGCTGACCAGAGAGAGCAGCTGCCAGGTAATGTCAGAAAGAAGACAAAGTTTTAGATTAAAAAAGAAACAAACATAACCAGGTATAATTCTGAGGGGAAAATGCCAGAGTCTACCAGAGAGTCCATGGGAAGAAGATGCAGAGCAGAACAAGAAGGAGAGAGATACAGGCCGAGACCAACCCCTGAGAGGCGTGGAGCCCAGAAAAAAGGGTAGGTGGTGTGTGTGTGTGTGGGGGGGGGGGGGTTCTCCCTCCCTCACTTCTCTGGCAGTCAGCAGGCTCCTGAGCTAGTGGAGAGACTTTCTACCCTCCCTCACAAGGCCAAAAGCTGATGCTGCCAGTAAAGTATGAACTTCTTAGGAAAATGCCAGGCACCAGCCTTCTGGAATGAATTGCTTCCTGTCACTACAGACCTGAGCCAACACAGTGGATGCCATATTGCTTCCCCACCTACCACCCACCTTTATCCTCCCCAGGGAATTGAGCCCCATGGTTTTCATTTCCTTCATTCCCACACAGACAGCTGTTCCTCCTTCTCCAAACCATAGCTGCTAAGTGATGATTGAGCCGGTGCCCTAAGGAATAGCTGACTCCTTTCTGTCTGTGTGTCTACTGCACTGAGGCTTCCATGGAGAGTGGGGCTCAAAGCTTTCCTCTTAAAGACCTATAGTGAGAGAAGGGGTGCTCAGACCTTGAGCTCCCTGCTCACCAGCCCTCCCTGGTGCTGCTTGCTTGGCTGCACTCTTAGAGCAGGGCATACCATAAAGCAGAAGGACATCACAACTGCTGGGCACCCCATAGGCAGCCTGTACATTTCTCCAAGCAATGGCAGGGATTGGTTTTTCAGGGACCCAGGGGGAGACCAGATCCTGTACCCCTAGGAATCAATTGTGTTGCTGGGAGGCATGGAGGTGAGATTAGGAACTAATCATAGGAAGCAAGGGAGCCTATGTGGGCATAAAGGAGAGTGCAGTGTAGATTCCAGCCCTGAATGCTCACGGAGTACCACCCCCCTCCCAGAAGAAGGCCATGCTCTCAGGGCAGGGCAGGATCCTAGATGAGGTCATCTTTGCTTGCTAATTGTTGCTTATTGAAGTTAGGCTCCTACCTTTCTGCAGAGAGTGAGAGATAGGGATATACAGATATCTGGTTGACACAGAACTACTTAATGAAAATTTATTTCTTGCACTGCTTCAAGACAGTATCATTTTGATTGTAAGTGCATGGTGGCAAATTCATGAACTTAATTGTCAGACCTTGTATTAGTCAGCTCATGCTACCGTAACAAAACATATGCTGTGTGGTTTATGCAACAGAAATTTATCTTTTCCACTGTTTTGAGGACAAGAAGTCCCAAACCAAGGTAAAGGGTTAATTTATTTCCTATAGATAGCTTTCTTACTGGCTGGTGGGCAGTTGCCATCTCACTGGTCACTCACATAACTTCTTCGTATGTGCCTGGAGAGAAAAGGAGCCCTGGTCTCGCTTATTCCAAGACATACAGTCTGTTCCACCCTTACAACTTCATTTAACCTTAATTGCTTCCTTATAAACACTGTCTCCAAAAACAGTCACACTAGGAGTTAGGGCTTCAATATGTGAATATTGGAGGTCTCAATTTATTCTGTAACAAGCAATCTAAATCTGGTATCTTCGTTGGTTTTCTATAATATAGAAATATATAAGCACTTTTCTTTTTTTTTTTTTTTTTTGCACAGTCTCAAGCTGTTGCCCTGGGTAGAGTGCTATAGCGTCATAGCTCACAGCAACCTCCAACTCTTGTACTCAAGCCTTCCTCTTGCCTCAGTTTTTCTATTTTAGTAGAGACAGGGTCTTGTTTTTCCTCAGTCTGGTCTTGAACTCATGAGTTAATGCTATCCACCTGCCTCAGCCTCCCAGAGTGCTAGGATTACAGGTGTGAGCCACCATGCCTGGCCACATTGTTTTTTTTGTTTTAAACTCAAATATTTTTTGAATTAAAAGTTGCACCCTTTGAAGCAGAAAAAAAATATAAGTATACAGTTTAATAAATTTGTATAAAATGAACACAAATATAAAAACCAACAATAATACTAAGATGTAGAATATCACAGACCCTAGAACTTTCTCTGCATAAGTATTAACTGTTCCTTCCTTTAGCCACGCAATTCCATAATTTTTAAAATATTATTGTATATAATTTAAGAATTTCTATTGAATACAAATGTAGAAATGGAATTACTGATAGGACAGTGCATAAATATAATCATATCATATATTAATCTAGTGTTTACATTTCCAGAAGCAGTGAACCTAAAGCTGTGTCTTATCTTCATCAACACTTTCTATTATCTTCCTTAAAAAGAAAACTTATTGTTATTAATATTAGCCAATATTGTGATGTCAACTTTACATTTTAATTTGCTTTGCTTTGATGCTCACAGACATTGAATACCTTTTCATTTCTTTTATTAGTTATTCAGAATTTTTTTTTTTTTTGTAAATTGCCTTTTTAGGACAAAAATCTATTTCATATTTGGTTGTCTTCATTGTATGTCTTTTTATTTTTCATTTTAGAAATAAGTATTCATATAAGCCCTTTGTAGAATACATGCCTGAGAAATATCTGACCTACTCTTAGAATTTACTTTCTCTTTTTCTATTAGATCTTGGTAATATGAAGTATTCACTATTAATGACTCTAATTTATCAATGTTTTCCTTATTACTTACTTTGGTATTCTGTTTCTTTAACAATTTTCTATATCTTAAGGCTGTGCAAACTTTCTTCTATATCAGTTTTAGAAACTTGATTCCCTTATCTTTTATATTAGGTGTAAAATGAATCTGGACTTTATTTTTTTAAATGTTTTATGTGAGATATCATTTTTATTTTTCCATATGGATATCTGGTCGGCAAAGCACTATTTAATGAAAATTTATTTCTTCCACTGCTTCAAGGCAGTATTGTTTTAGTTGTAAATCATGTGTTGTATGTGTGGGTGTGACACTGGGCTTTTCATTTTTTCCCACCAGCCTATCAGAAGGAAAATCTTTCAATTTCTCAAAAACAAAATTTCATCTTTGGAAATGTGACTCTTAAAGATTGTTTTATATTTTGTTTTATTTTTAATCAAACAGCAAAAATGATTCATATTTATGAAGTACAATTTGATGTTCTGATACATGTATATATTAGGGAATGACGAAATCAGATTAATTAGCATATCTATCACCTCAACTATTTATCATTTCTTTGGAAATCCCAAATGGAGTCCAGATATTTTTATATACACATTTTAGGAGGGAGGGAGAAATGAGGAATATAAGTAATTCTGTTTAGAGGCAATGAATGGTTTCTAGGAAGGATGAATCGACACTTGGGAGAATGAATGGATTGAGGGGGAGTCAGGCTGATTTGTAAATTTACTGGAGAGACAGGTATTATGTTTAAAATGATTTGGGCCAGGTATGGTCACATTCCTGATTTTCATTTTTACAATATACTGAGATAATAGGTAGAGGAAAGGAAGTCAATTGTATTTTTGATCCCTCAGTACAATTTATGCAGATAAAGAGCAAACGCCTTGTAATGCTTTTTGATCTTGAAGAGCCTTTAAATGAAAATATTCTTTATACTAAGGCATCATATTTTGGGGTAAAATTTCCTGAAGTCCTTTAGTGAACTTACACTGAATTTTCAAATTAATGGAGAATTGACATTTTTAAATACTGAGTTTTCTAAACCATTAATATTGCATACTCCTGCTTTTATGTGGGTTTTCTTTGTTAGTTTTTTTTTCAATATTATATGGCAGTGATTTTATTCTTGAGTTTAAAATTTTGTACCTCTTCATTAGAATTATTTTTATGTATTTATGCCATTTCCAACATGTTGTATCAAAGATACATACTATTGATGTGGAGCTCCACTGAGGGAGAGAGCTGAGATAACAGGCGTTGGAGCAGGCATTTTTAAACAACTCAAAAATGGAAGTATCAACTAAGCCTTTAGTCACTTACTGTGACAGTATAAGTAAGATGTTAAACTAGAAAGTGTGGTACCTCTTCCCACTCCATTTTCTCCATGGGTTAGCAGATTGGTAGAGGGTCAGGTGATTCACCATAGATGTGGGAGTGTGGTTCGCCATCTTACTGTCAAGGGAGTTCTCAAACAAGTCTCCCTTAAATTTTACAGGCCCTGCATCCAGGTGGAGGGCAAAGGGAAAGGGGAAGAAGTGGAAAAGTACTGAATCAGAATGGAAAACATGTTTTCAAATTTCCACAATAAGAAAATCTCCAACTTGAGCTCCCTCATGTATACATGTACGTGTATACATTGGGGAATGATCCAATGTCCCAGAAGAAGTTGGACAGTCTGAGAGTCCTGAGTCCTTGGCTGAAATTCCCTTAGAGACATCAATGCACTGGCTGTGATACATCTATTGTGGGGAAAAGAAGCTGTTCTCTGTGAGTACTGCCTGGTAAAACCTTTGTAAATTGGCCATGGTTGGGCCTGAAAACTCACACATGAGTTTTTGGTCAATAGCTGGACTCTGCAACTATCAGCATGACTTTTCACCACTGACACAAACATCTGTTACCTGGTTGAGCTGGTGTCTGTCAAGAATTTTTGTAAAATTTATCTTTTGTTCTTGATTTCTCCACTTTCTTTGGAAGGGAATCACTATATCGATTCCACTCTTGGACTGGGAAGTTACACTCATTTTCTCACTTTTTTAAGAGCAATATGTTCATATAACTTATTATTAATTTGTCTTAATTAATATAATTTATCTGGAATTCTTCCACAGAAAAGATATGTCCATTTTTTCTCATTTATTTAATTATATGGTGAATACATTGATTTTATATTGCAAACCTAACATTCATTCCCTGGAATGAAAGTTCTTTAGTTATGATCATTACCCTTTATATTTATTGGTGAATTCCCCTTGTTCATATATATATATATGTATGTATATATATATTTTTAGGGTTTCCATTAAATTCATAAGAGAGATTAGCCTACAATTTCTAATTTCTTGAAATGTCCTCTTGTGGCTTTTTACCTTAAATTATAGTTATTTAAGAAGGAGTGTTATTTCCCTGACACACTTTATGATCCTAGAAGGAAAGATCTACAACCTGTTCAGCTATATATTCATCCTCCTCCCTGATACTCACTTTTGAAGATCACTAGGAATATTATGTAGTTTTTTTTACTAAGTAAATGAAAAAGAACCATAAAGGGATTTGGACCAAGGAATGAAAGATTGGCTGTGGTGTTAATTCTTACCATTCCTAATAATCTTTGCATTTTAAAAGAGTGTTCCTAAATTGCTAATGCTGTGGCTATTAATGTTGGCATTTACTTTAGCTCACAAATCTTTCCTACTATTTTTCAATTAATACTAGATAAGTAGGTTTGTCTTCTTAAGTCTAATGTTGTCTATGATAATAACAGTACAAATGATATTTAAAATTAAACATTTCCCTAAAGACATCTACAAATCATCCACTGTCTAAAACCACTTCTTATTTTAGTCTCTGATACATATCAATACTACCATTATTAACAGGGATCTCATTGTTATTTTTTCAGAAAAAAAAAAAGCTCATAAACATTGAAAGCTTATTTGATGTTATACAGTTAGTAATTAACAGTGTAATGTCCCAATTACATACTCTCTGACTTAGTCATCATTTTCTTTTCCACGCTTCCTTTCATTAAGATGAAATCATCATTGGAAGTATTTCTAGAATGATTTAGAATCTTTTTATTCTTTATACTAATGAGCATTTTACACTTCCTTTTAAAATTATTTCCAAGAAAATTATAGGCCCTAAAATATAAGAACATGTTTTTTCTCATATCTCTTTCAAAGAAGAGAATGTGCTCATTGGCTGTCAACAGTCTCTTGGAAAAACAGTATATGATAAATGATAGCTTCCTGTCACCAAAATATTCATGATTCCAGTTATCAGTATTGTTTTAACCCAGCAGTATGTAAGCTGGAGTCCAGGGCTGAGTTCTTCTAGTACTGTGGTTGTATGACCCAAATACAAAGCTAATTTTATTCAACATAAAACGCAGTTTAAATAACTGCATTTGAGTATTAAGAAAGAAGAGAGACAAAATGGCTGACCAGGGAAATCAGCTATGGTATGTCTTAGACAGAAGGAAAAGTTTTATATAAAGGGAGGGGAAAAAAACCCAAATATAAACAAAGATAGGGTATATTTCCAGGGTAAAAGTACCAGAAACAGAAATTCCATGAGAAGAAGTTGCAGAGCAAACTAGAGAAAGCAGCAGACATTAATCCATGAAAGGCTCAGAGCCTGACAAAAAGAGTAGGGGTGGGTATTTCTCCCTCCCATATATCTCTGGCAGTCATCAGATTCCTGAGCAGCTGGAAAGCCTTCTACCTTCATGAGCCACCAGACAGCTGCCACCAGTGAACCGGCAGCTTCTTGAGGACAAAAGCCCAGGCTGCCAGCCACCTTGGCATCACTTCTGGTTGCCACAAACCCAAGCTGAGACAGCAGGGGTGCCATATTGCTTCTCCATTACACCCACCCCCGTGCAAATTTGTGCCTCCCAGGGGACTTTAGCTCCTAAAGTTATAGACTAGTTAAGACTAGTTATAGTCTTGATTCTTTCTATACAAACATTTCCCAAATCCAGCACAGACAGTGGGAGCCATAGGGCCAGTAGGCCCCAGGGGATCTGTGTGACCCCAGAGCCTGGACATTTGTTGGACTGGCTCCTAGATGAAGGGAAAGAGATGACTAGAGTGCTAACTTTCCTCCATTCGGACTCTGTTTCTGTCCTTCCCACCACCTGTGGCTGCCAAATGATTGAGCCAGGGCTGTCAGGAACAGCTGCTTCCCCTCTCATGGTTCACCCATCACACCAAAGTTTCCCCAGAGAGTGGCTCAAACCTTTCCTCCTGAAGACTCGCAGCAAGAGAAGGAGCACTCAGACTGTGAGCTCCTGGCTCACCAGCCCTCCCTGGAGCTGTTCTCCCAGCTGCCCCATGAGAGCAGAGCATATCCTGAAGCAGAGGAACATCCAACCTCCTTGATCACCCTGCAGGCAACTCAGGACCAGCATGCGTCTCCCTGGCATGGTCAAGGATTGATCTGTGAAGACCCATACAAGCCCTCAGGCCAGATCCTGTACCCCTAGGACTTGATTGTGTAGTTTGAGAACATGGAGGGGAGATTCGTGAAGTAATCTCAGAGGCAAGAGATCCCAAGTGGACAGAACTAAAAAGATAGTGCAGGGTGGGTTTCAGCCACAGCACACAATGGAGCACCCCTGCCCCAAAGGAAGGCATGCTCCAGGCCTGGGGTGGGATCCTGGACAAGAAAGCTCCCAGCCCATAGTGCCGTTGCTGGGGAGCTTAGCTAGCTTAGGCTTCTGCCTTCCAACACGAGCCAGACAGAGATGACAGAGGAGAAGAGCAAAACCAACTCCCGACCGCCAGATGGTGAATCTCAGATGGTCCCACACCCACAGGCAGACTTACTGGCTTGTTGAGGCACTTTCGCCTCTTTGCTGTCTATTTCTAGTAACTTGACAGGGACCTTTGACCCACAGTGAGAGAGCTACCTTACCAAAATATGATACTGGTACAAAATAGACATAGACTAATGGAACAGAACACAATTCAGATATGAAACCATTTATAATAACCAACTGATCTTTGACAAAGCAGAGAACAATATACACTGGAGAAAGAAGCCCTGTTCAATAACGATGCTAGGAAATTTGGATATCTATATGAGAAAGGATGAAATGGGATCCGTATCTCACAACAATTAATTCAAGACAGAGAAAATACTTAAATGGAATGAAACCATAAGCATTCTAAAAGAAAATGTAGAAAAATTTTCTAGATATCTGCCCTGGCAAGACCTCAATGGCAATCACGGCAACATCAAAAATAAATAAATAAGACTTGATTAAATTAAAAAGCACCTTTACAGCTAAGGAAATAATCACCAGAGCAAATAGACAACTTACAGAATGAGAGAAAATATTCCTAAGCTATATATTTGATAAAGGGTTAATGACCAAAATCTACAAACAACTCAAGAAAATGAACAAGATAAAAGCAAACAACCTCATTAAAAACTGAGCAAAAACATGAACAGAAGGTTTTCAAAGGAAAATAAACAAATGCCCAATAAATATTTGCAATAGAATGCTCAATATCACGAATAATCAAGAAAATTCAAATTAAAAACAATGAGATATCACCTTCCCCCATCTAATAGAATGGATCTTATTTAAAAATCTAAAAAAATAGGTAGTGGCATAGATGTGAACAGACATGAACATTTATACCCTGTTGGTGGGACTGTAAATCAATATGATATTTTTAGAAAACTTCATGGATATTCTTTGGAAAACTACAAGCATACCAAACATTTAATCTAGCAATCCCACTGTCAGGTAATTACTCAAAGGAAAAAATGTCATTTACTTAAAAAAGATACTGGTACTCAAGTGTTTATTGCAGCATAATTCACAATTGCAAAGATGTGGAATAAACCCAAATGGCCATCAGTTTACATACAGATTAACAAAAGGTGAAATCCCTATACCTTGGTGCATTACTATGGAAATGCACTCTTTCTCATTAATATTTCACCTGTAGTCTTAGCATCCACTGATTATTTTTTAACACAGTCATTCTCACTGTATTTATGACTTGGTATTCATTTATTCAGATGACATCTATATTTTTATGTTTTTATTCATTTATTGTATATTACAATGTACTTATGATTCTTATTTGATACTATGATTCAGAAGCTGCTCTTATTATCATTTATTTTATTGCTCAAATTACCCTCGTGTTTTGAATTTTCCTTGATTCTGGGACTCGTTTTTTGTTTGTTTCCTTGTCTCTTCACATCTGTTAATTTTTATAAATTTTTATACTGGATATTTTGAATGGTACATTGCAAAGACTCTGGAATCTGCTCAATTTCTGTGAAGAGTATTGATTTTTGTTTTTGCAAACAGTTTAAATGGATTCAACTCTAAACTCTGGTTGGCTTTACCCATAGTTCTACCAACCTTCAATCTATCATTTTCTGTTGTTGTCTTTAGATTCTCGTATGTATGTATGTGCTCGTTAATAGTCAGTCAGAGGTTTTAGCTGAATTCACATGCAAATTTCAAAGATACCCTTCTCTGGCTCCCTGTTTTCTTGGGGCTTTTCATTTGATTTGCAGCAGCTTTGATGGCTCTAAACTACATCTTCACTCCTCCATCCAGAAACACTGGGATTTCTGATAGACTTCTAGCAGTCATTGCCTTGTCGTTTGGGTAAATGTATTGAGTTAAGAAGAAATGAAATGCAAATCTTGTTCAATGTAGTTCCTTTTTATCAAGAGTTGAATACTCTACTGTAGTTATTTTTACTGACAATTTATTCAGTGTTAGTGATGCAGGACAAGACAGCTCTAGAACCACTGCCTTGGCCCTAGCAGTGCTGATGCTGTGACGGATGGAGAAACCGGCTTGAAAAAGAACCAACCACCGTGCGGAAAACACGGGCGCCTTGCTGTCTGCTCCTCGTGCACATCTGACTGGTCAATAACCTGTCAGTCTCCAGGGCCCGGGTCTTCATTAGATAACTGATGAAGACCCACCCCTAAAAAATTCCATATAAACCCACAGAGCAGAGAGCTCAGTGTGAGAGAGACCGCAGCAGGACTTGGAAGAGAGGACATCTCAGACGCAGACATCGGAGAGGGAACAGGAAGAGCTGTCTGTTTCCCTCAGAAGCAGAACTCGGCTGGACGGCTGGACGGTTGGACATCGGAGAGGGAATGGGAAAAGGCTGCCTATTCCTTTCCAAAGCAGACTTCGGTAGAACGGCGGAGTGAGAAGAGCTCAGAAGCAGACATCGGAGAGGGAACAAGAAGAGCTGCTTGTTTCCCTCAGAAGTGGACTTCGGCTGGACCCCAGAGAGGGAATAGGAAGAGCTGCCTGTTTCCCCCCTGGGTCCTCTTGCCTGGAGGTTTAGTTTTTCCTCTACTTATAATTTTTCTTTCCTGTAAAT